>JAWNOC010000040.1:0-33066 GCA_035046325.1 Drosophila niveifrons
GCTGGCAAAAATCCTCTGCTGAACCCTCCCCGAGGGTGCTGGCTGGGTAGGATCTGTATTACCTCATTGTCAACGGGTAGCAGATTTCTACTATACGTCGATATTTCAGGAACTGCAGATCCTTGCTGAGGGCTCTGTTTCTTATCTTTCGGGCATCTGCCTTAAGATAAGAAGCAGAATCCATGGTACGAGGTGTCTGGCGGTCAGACTGAAAACGCTATGGGGGGCTCCCAAGAACAAAATTAGCCAACAGTCTCAGAATGGACTTACAAAATATTTCAACTCGGGCTGGGATGTCAGCCCAAACGTCGGTGGAACGCGTGACTGCTACCACCGGCGGGCACGGGGGGGAGAGATCCTCTCTGCGTGTCGCCAGCGGTCACACCTCTGACACGGCGGGAGCAGGCCGTATCAGTTGTAATAACACTGCCACCAAAAATTCGAAGTTGGTGCGCGCGGGTGCTGTGATCTTAACCGACACGGACCAAAAGAGCGCTGTGCCATCTTCTACGGTGGAGGGGGCACGTCTTCCTGTTCGGTCACCCCTGCCTATCGCCAGCACCTCCAAGGTTGCGCAGCGGGGCACGGGGGGCTGAAGGAGAAGGCCAAAAATAAGGCGGTGACCCGTATTCACGCAAGGCTTAGTGGCGTAGCTAACTTGTCCGTCAAGGACCAGGAGAGGCTTGCCTGGGCCAACACGTGGATGCGGGATAACCGACTTAGCCCCCTTCCAAAAGACACTAAAGTGCAGACCGGTTCTACCGGCCCTGCCAACAACAAGGTGGAGTCCATGGCAAGCAAGCGCCAACGGTCCGCTGAGAGTCCCAAGCAAGGGGCTCCAGTGAGCAAGAGGCTGCGAGCACCTGGCTCTACTAACACTGACCCGAACAGGACGAGACAGAGAGCAACGGTTGCTGAAACTGCCAGGCGGCATCTCACCGTTGCTCTCATAGACAGAGGGGACCCTAACGGGAAAATGTCTGCAGAGCGGTGGCGGTTGACCCATAGCAAGCTGGTCGACGCACTGTTTGTCAGGATGGAGAATGTCCCAGACAGCCCAATGCCTACATTTGAAGGCACGGGCTGGATGAATGGTGTCAAAATCCTGACATGCAAGGACGACCCAACATTGCAGTGGCTGCAAGTGACCGTACCCAAACTGGACGGATTGTGGGAGGGGGCCAAGCTGGAGGTGGTGGACAGGAATAACATCCCGTCCATACCGAAGGCGAAAGTCCTTTTCCCTATAGTTGTGCAGGGAGAGCGGGCACTTCAGCTGCTTAAAAAGCAGAACCCGGCCATTCCGACGAGTGACTGGTCCGTGCTGAAGGTTGATGAACCGTTACCCAGTGGTGGGCAGCACGTGATCATTCAGATCAACAAGGAGGCCGAGGATCTGCTGTACAAGCGCAACGGGAAGATGGCGTGGGGCTTGGGGAGCGTGTACCTTCGCCTCAAAAAACGCCATCATACCGACAATGACACCCACACGCTGAGGGCAGGGGTGGTAGAGGCAGATCTCAGTCTCGAGAGCGTGACCGACGCCTCACTGCGTTTTTCAATTTTCAAAATTTTATCGATTTTTACATTTTTTCAATTTTCAAAATTTGATCGATTTTTACATTTTTTCAATTTTCAAAATTTGGCCGATTTTTACATTTTTTCAATTTTCAAAATTTTATCGATTTTTAAATTTTTTCAATTTTCAAAAATTGGCCGATTTTTACATTTTTTTCAATTTTCAAAATTTTATCGATTTTTTATATTTTTTTCAATTTTCAAAATTTGGTCGATTTTTACATTTTTTCAATTTTCAAAATTTTATCGATTTTTACATTTTTTTAATTTTCAAAATTTGATCGATTTTTACATTTTTTCAATTTCCAAAAATTGGTCGATTTTTACAATTTTTTCAATTTTCAAAATTTTATCGATTTTTACAATTTTTTCAATTTTCAAAAATTGGTCGATTTTTACATTTTTTTCAATTTTCAAAATTTTATCGATTTTTACATTTTTTTAATTTTCAAAATTTGGTCGATTTTTAAATTTTTTCAATTTTCAAAATTTTATCGATTTTTACATTTTTTCAATTTTCAAAAATTGGCCGATTTTTACATTTTTTCAATTTTCAAAATTTTATCGATTTTTACATTTTTTCAATTTTCAAAAATTGGCCGATTTTTACATTTTTTTCAATTTTCAAAATTTTATCGATTTTTAAATTTTTTTTCGATTTTCAAAATTTGGCCGATTTTTACATTTTTTCAATTTTCAAAATTTTGTCGATTTTTACATTTTTTCAATTTTCAAAATTTTATCGATTTTTAAATTTTTAAAAATTGGCCGATTTTTACATTTTTTCAATTTTCAAAATTTTGTCGATTTTTACATTTTTTTCAATTTTCAAAATTTTATCGATTTTTACATTTTTTTCAATTTTCAAAATTTGTCCGATTTTTACATTTTTTTCAATTTTCAAAATTTTATCGATTTTTACATTTTTTTCGATTTTCAAAATTTGCCGATTTTTACATTTTTTCAATTTTCAAAATTTTTACATTTTTTCAATTTTCAAAAATTGACCGATTTTTACATTTTTCCAATTTTCAAAATTTTATCGATTTTTAAATTTTTTTTCAATTTCCAAAATTGGCCGATTTTTACATTTTTTCAATTTTCAAAATTTTATCGATTTTTAATTTTTTTCAATTTTCAAAATTTGGTCGATTTTTACATTTTTTCAATTTTCAAAATTTTATCGATTTTTACATTTTTTCAATTTTCAAAATTTTGTCGATTTTTACATTTTTTCAATTTTCAAAATTTTATCGATTTTTACATTTTTTCAATTTTCAAAATTTTATCGATTTTTACATTTTTTCAATTTTCAAAAATTGGCCGATTTTTACATTTTTTCAATTTTCAAAATTTTATCGATTTTTACATTTTTTTCGATTTCCAAAATTTGGCCGATTTTATCGATTTTCACATTTTTTCAATTTTCAAAATTTGGCCGATTTTTACATTTTTTCAATTTTCAAAATTTTATCGATTTTTACATTTTTTCAATTTTCAAAAATTGGCCGATTTTTACATTTTTTCAATTTTCAAAATTTTATCGATTTTTAAATTTTTTTCAATTTTCAAAATTTGATCGATTTTTACATTTTTTTCAATTTTCAAAATTTTGTCGATTTTTCATTTTTTTCAATTTTCAAAATTTGATCGATTTTTACATTTTTTCAATTTTCAAAATTTGGCCGATTTTTACATTTTTTCAATTTTCAAAATTTTATCGATTTTTACATTTTTTCAATTTTCAAAATTTTATCGATTTTTACATTTTTTTCAATTTTCAAAATTTGGCCGATTTTTACATTTTTTCAATTTTCAAAATTTGGTCGATTTTTACATTTTTTCAATTTTCAAAATTTTATCGATTTTTACATTTTTTCAATTTTCAAAAATTGGCCGATTTTTACATTTTTTCAATTTTCAAAATTTTATCGATTTTTAAATTTTTTCAATTTTCAAAATTTTATCGATTTTTACATTTTTTCAATTTTCAAAAATTGGCCGATTTTTACATTTTTTCAATTTTCAAAATTTTATCGATTTTTACATTTTTTTCAATTTTCAAAATTTGGCCGATTTTTATCGATTTTTACATTTTTTCAATTTTCAAAATTTGGTCGATTTTTACATTTTTTCAATTTTCAAAATTTATTATCGATTTTTACATTTTTTCAATTTTCAAAATTTGGTCGATTTTTACATTTTTTTCAATTTTCAAAATTTTGTCGATTTTTACATTTTTTCAATTTTCAAAATTTTATCGATTTTTACATTTTTTCAATTTTCAAAATTTGATCGATTTTTACATTTTTTCAATTTTCAAAATTTGGTCGATTTTTACATTTTTTCAATTTTCAAAATTTTATCGATTTTTACATTTTTTCAATTTTCAAAATTTGGCCGATTTTTACATTTTTTCAATTTTCAAAATTTTATCGATTTTTACATTTTTTCAATTTCCAAAAATTGGCCGATTTTTACATTTTTTCAATTTTCAAAATTTTATCGATTTTTAAATTTTTTTCAATTTTCAAAATTTGGCCGATTTTTACATTTTTTCAATTTTCAAAATTTTATCGATTTTTACATTTTTTCAATTTTCAAAATTTTATCGATTTTTAAATTTTTAAAAATTGGCCGATTTTTACATTTTTTCAATTTTCAAAATTTTATCGATTTTTACATTTTTTTCGATTTCCAAAATTTGGCCGATTTTATCGATTTTCACATTTTTTCAATTTTCAAAATTTGGTCGATTTTTACATTTTTTCAATTTTCAAAATTTTATCGATTTTTACATTTTTTCAATTTTCAAAAATTGGCCGATTTTTACATTTTTTCAATTTTCAAAATTTTATCGATTTTTAAATTTTTTTCAATTTTCAAAATTTGGCCGATTTTTACATTTTTTCAATTTTCAAAATTTTATCGATTTTTACATTTTTTCAATTTTCAAAATTTGGCCGATTTTTACATTTTTTCAATTTTCAAAATTTGATCGATTTTTACATTTTTTCAATTTTCAAAATTTTATCGATTTTTACATTTTTTCAATTTTCAAAATTTTATCGATTTTTACATTTTTTCAATTTTCAAAATTTTATCGATTTTTACATTTTTTCAATTTTCAAAATTTGGTCGATTTTTACATTTTTTCAATTTTCAAAATTTTATCGATTTTTACATTTTTTCAATTTTCAAAATTTGGTCGATTTTTACATTTTTTCAATTTTCAAAAATGTTTATCGATTTTTACATTTTTTCAATTTCCAAAAATTGGCCGATTTTTACATTTTTTCAATTTTCAAAATTTTATCGATTTTTAAATTTTTTTCAATTTCCAAAATTTGGCCGATTTTTACATTTTTTCAATTTTCAAAATTTTATCGATTTTTACATTTTTTCAATTTTCAAAATTTTATCTTCTTTTAAATTTTTAAAAATTGGCCGATTTTTACATTTTTTCAATTTTCAAAATTTTATCGATTTTTACATTTTTTTCAATTTTCAAAATTTGGTCGATTTTTACATTTTTTTCAATTTTCAAAATTTTATCGATTTTTACATTTTTTTCAATTTTCAAAATTTATCGATTTTTACATTTTTTTCAATTTTCAAAATTTGGCCGATTTTTACATTTTTTCAATTTTCAAAATTTTATCGATTTTTACATTTTTTCAATTTTCAAAATTTTATCGATTTTTACATTTTTTTCGATTTTCAAAATTTGCCGATTTTTACATTTTTTCAATTTTCAAAATTTTTACATTTTTTCAATTTCCAAAAATTGACCGATTTTTGGTATATACAATAATTACTATAGTAGTTATGATTCCTGAAAATTTGGTTACAATCAGATAAAAATTGTGGAAGTTATTAAAGAAATAATTGGCTGGCAAAAATCCTCTGCTGAACCCTCCCCGAGGGTGCTGGCTGGGTAGGATCTGTATTACCTCATTGTCAACGGGTAGCAGATTTCTACTATACGTCGATATTTCAGGAACTGCAGATCCTAGCTGAGGCTCTGTTTCTTATCTTTCGGGCATCTGTCTGAAGATAAGAAGCAGAATCCATGGTACGAGGTGTCTGGCGGTCAGACTGAAAACGCTATGGGGGGCTCCCAAGAACAAAATTAGCCAACAGTCTCAGAATGGACTTACAAAACAATTCAACTCGCTGGGATGTCAGCCCAAACGTCGGTGGAACGCGTGACTGCTACCACCGGCGGGCACGGGGGGAGAGATCCTCTCTGCGTGTCGCCAGCGGTCACACCTCTGACACGGCGGGAGCAGGCCGTATCAGTTGTAACAACACTGCCACCAAAAATTCGAAGTTGGTGCGCGCGGGTGCTGTGATCTTAACCGACACGGACCAAAAGAGCGCTGTGCCATCTTCTACGGTGGAGGGGGCACGTCTTCCTCTTCGGTCACCCCTGCCTATCGCCAGCACCTCCAAGGTTGCGCAGCGGGGCACGGGGGGCTGAAGGAGAAGGCCAAAAATAAGGCGGCGACCCGTATTCACGCAAGGCTTAGTGGCGTAGCTAACTTGTCCGTCAAGGACCAGGAGAGGCTTGCCTGGGCCAACACGTGGATGCGGGAAAACCGACTTAGCCCCCTTCCAAAAGACACTAAAGTGCAGACCGGTTCTACCGGCCCTGCCAACAACAAGGTGGAGTCCATGGCAAGCAAGCGCCAACGGTCCGCTGAGAGTCCCAAGCAAGGGGCTCCAGTGAGCAAGAGGCTGCGAGCACCTGGCTCCACTAACACTGACCCGAACAGGACGAGACAGAGAGCAACGGTTGCTGAAACTGCCAGGCGGCATCTCACCGTTGCTCTCATAGACAGAGGGGACCCTAACGGGAAAATGTCTGCAGAGCGGTGGCGGTTGACCCATAGCAAGCTGGTCGACGCACTGTTTGTCAGGATGGAGAATGTCCCAGACAGCCCAATGCCTACATTCGAAGGCACGGGCTGGATGAATGGTGTCAAAATCCTGACATGCAAGGACGACCCAACATTGCAGTGGCTGCAAGTGACCGTACCCAAACTGGACGGACTGTGGGAGGGGGCCAAGCTGGAGGTGGTGGACAGGAATAACATCCCGTCCATACCGAAGGCGAAAGTCCTTTTCCCTATAGTTGTGTAGGGAGAGCGGGCACTTCAGCTGCTTAAAAAGCAGAACCCGGCCATTCCGACGAGTGACTGGTCCGTGCTGAAGGTTGATGAACCGTTACCCAGTGGTGGGCAGCACGTGATCATTCAGATCAATAAGGAGGCCGAGGATCTGCTTTACAAGCGCAATGGGAAGATGGCGTGGGGCTTGGGGAGCGTGTACCTTCGCCTCAAAAAACGCCATCATACCGACAATGACACCCACACGCTGAGGGCAGGGGAGGTAGAGGCAGATCTCAGTCTCGAGAGCGTGACCGACGCCACACTGCACCTCAGCTTGACTGATGTGACGGAGGAGGTGGGGGAGGAACTGTCCATGAAGACGGGCCCCCCCGCGAGTTTGCTAACCTCTAATGAGTGTGCTGCAACTCAACCTCCACAAGTCTAAAACGGCTTCGGCGGAGCTACTCCTTGCCATGGAGGAAGTGTCCGCCTACGCGGCTTTGGTCCAAGAACCGTGGATAGCGTCGGGCAACACGGTTGCTGGGCTAAAGTCTCCTAACTATGATCTGTACGTCCCGACATTGGTAAGTAGATCGAGAACTGCCATCCTTGTTAAAAAGGGGCTAAAAGCTCATCTACTACCTAATTACAGCAATGACGATCTTACCGTGGTGGTGCTGGAGAGCCGTGATGGATGTTTGCTGCTGGCATCCTGTTACATGGCCCACGACAAGCCGGCTCCACCTGACGAGCTGCGGAGGCTGGTGGACATGGTCTGCTCCTCCAACAAACATCTTATAATCGGAACGGACGCCAACGCCCACCATAGCGTCTGGGGAAGTCCCGACATTAACGAAAGGGGTGAGTCAGTTCTTGATTTTATCCTTAACAATAAGCTTAGACTAGCCAACAGAGGTGAGGTATCTACCTTCGTAGGTCCCACCTCTTGTAATGTGCTGGACTTAACGATTGCGACTGAGTGTACCAATGTAGAAGAGTGGAGGGTCCTGGACAGACCTTCCTTCTCGGATCATAAGTACATTCAGTTTACCATTGCTATTAATAGGGTACCTGCGGCTCAGCCGTTCAGAAATCCCCGAAATACCAACTGGGCGAAATTCTCTAGCCTTGTTTCGAAGTCTCTTGGTCCGCCGGGTAACATCAACTCGGTACAGGACCTAGAAACAAATGTCAATGTCCTCTCAGCAGGACTACTTTCTGCGTTTCGCCAATCCTGTAGGCTCTCAAGACCGACGAGAAGATCGAAGCCACCCTGGTGAAACCCAGATCTCTCTTCGCTTCGTGCGGAGCTTACTAGCATGTTTCAACTTGCTAAGAAGGCGGACAACGAATATGTCTGGGACGAGTACAGGTCTCTCCTAAAGTCTTACAAGAGGATGATTCGATCATCCAAAAGGGCTTCATGGAGGACCTTTTGCTCTGACCTGGACAACATCAAAGACACCTCCAGACTGAGGAAGCTGCTGTCCAAGCAGGCTTCCAGTCCTAGTCTGCTCAAATCGGGCGATGGAGTGTGGACGGAGAGTAGTGCTGAAACTCTTGAAGCACTGCTCTCAACTCATTTCCCGGAATGTACTGGTATGGAGAACAGTGACTGGCAGCTCCTTCCTTGTCTCCCAGTTATGAGACCCCCTGCCGGTCTAATTACAGTTAATAAAATAATCTGGGCTATCGACTCCTTTGCGAAGGTCAGGTCGCCCGGTCTCGATGGACTTTCGCCAGCAATGCTGCAAGCCAGTAAACTCACGATTGTTCCGTGGCTATCGGGTATCTATTCGGCGTGCCTCGCATGGGGTCATATCCCCACTCTTTGGAGGACCTCGAAAGTCATTTTCCTGCCCAAGGCGGGCAAATGCAGTCATGTGGTCCCAAATGACTTCCGGCCTATCAGCCTAACCTCTTTCCTGCTAAAGACATTGGAAAAGCTACTTGATTTGCACATCAGAAGCAACTCTATGCATCTGTTGTCCCCAAATCAGCATGCGTACACAAAGGGCAAGTCCATCGAGACAGCTCTCCATGCTCTAGTAGCATCCATTGAAAAAGCAGACCATTACAAAGAATATGCCTTAGGTGCATTTCTTGACATTTCAGGCGCCTTCAATAACGTCACCACTGACGCTATTATGAAGGGCCTTACCTCAGTTAACACGGCACCAGCGATCCACAGGTGGGTCAACCGCCTTCTTTGCGACAGGCGGGTGGTGGCTACGTGGGGCGATGCGGCCATTACAAAGGTAGTGCGAGGTGGCACTCCCCAGGGTGGGGTTCTCTCGCCTCTCCTTTGGAATTTGGTTGTAAATAGCCTACTTCAAAAATTTACTAGACGGGCCCCCAAGTTAATTGCCTATGCAGATGACATAAGCATTTTGATAACTGGGAAATGCCCAACCACCCTTAGTTCCGTAATGGAGCTTACTCTTCGGGAAGTTAAAGCATGGGCCGAATCAGCCGGGCTCAGCATTAACGCGGACAAAACGGACCTTATCCTCTTCACGAAGAGGTATAAGGTGCCTGCGTGGCTCCCCCTCTAAAATAGGCTGCATCACATTAAAGCCGAGCCTAGCAGTTAAATACCTAGGTGTGGTCCTGGACAGCAAACTGTCATGGAAGCTTAACGTGTTAGAAAGGGTGAAGAAAGCCACCGGTGCCTTGTACATGGCGAAAAAGATGCTTAGTTGCACTTGGGGCCTATCTCCTAGTCTAATGCGGTGGATATACATCTCAGTTGTTCGTCCTATCCTCACCTATGGTGTTATAGTGTGGTGGCAGGCCACGGAGAAAAGGACGTACCTATCCATCATGGAAAGGACACAGCGTCAAGCGCTACTGTGTATCACAGGCGCTATTAGGTCGACGCCAACTAAAGCCCTCGAGGTAATAGCTGGCGTCGAGCCGCTAAACCTATACGCGCAATCCATAGCCGCAAAATCGTCCCTAAGGATTGCCGCAACAGGCAATCTGGGTCTGTTAGGCTATAGTCCCAGCGCCATTGGTAGGGAGACAAGTAGAGACTTGGACTATACTATCCCCCTTACCAGTACCGACCATATTAAAACAATATTCTTGGAACCGGACTGCTGGCGGGAAGGGTTATGCATTCCCGAAGCCCTCAACCTCTTCACCGACGGGTCGAAGATGGATGATGGTGTCGGAGCGGCCGTATACTGTCCAGACCCGGTCTCCAAACACTCCTATAAACTCCCAGACCACTGCAGCATCTTCCAGGCGGAAGTTTTTGCCATTGGCAAGGCTGCTGAATTGGCTCGGGGTTTGCAACGTAATCGAACTTCTATTAACATCTTTGTTGACAGCCAGGCTGCAATAAGATCAATGCACTCTAATGTGGTCAAGTCCAAAGTTGTCCTGGACAGCAGAAGAGCAATAGAGTCGCTGAACGCATCTGCGGTCGTGCGAATCTATTGGATCCCAAGCCACCAGGGCATCGATGGCAACGAGATCGCTGACACTCTCGCCAAAGAGGGAGTGGGGCTCGATGTCGGTAACATGTGCAATGTCCCGATATCCCTGCGAACTCTAGGCAGTGAATTTGAGGTGCGCTCTAGACTTCAGTGGGACGCGAGCTGGCGTAATGCCAACTCATAAAAAACTGCAAGGCTGATGTGTGCCTCTACTAACAAAAAATTAACCAAATTCGTCATGCAGCTTTCAAGGAAAGACTGCAGGCTAATGCTAGGCATTTTAACTGGTCACTGTCTGTCAGCTGTCCATGCTGTAAAGCTGGGCATCACGAACAGCGATCAGTGCAGGAAATGCAACGAACCCGGGGTTAAGGAAACACTTGAGCATCTTCTCTGTAGATGCCAAGCGTTATCCCGACTCCGGTTGAAATACCTCAATTCGCCGTGCCACAACGACCTTCGGGACGTTTCACGGCTACCTCCTAGGATGCTGCTGGCTTTTGCCAAAAATGCATCCATACTACTGGACTTCTGAGACGTAGATAAACTACCGGTACAGCTACGGACCTCCACTGGTCTATGTTTTTGCCCCGTGTAGGGGCAGCCGGTCCTACCTAACCTAACCTAACCTAACCTATTAAAGAAATACTTTTGTATGGGCAAAAACGCCTACTTAGTAGGGCTCTTAGTTGCTTTGGCCGACAATCTGGTACATTTTGCCGTCTATGGTATATTTTGAATGGTGTGCTGTATCGATATACCAAACATACCATTTGGTATATTTTTATCCCCGCTACCCATAGGGTATTATAACTTTGTGCCGGCAGGAAATGTATGTAACAGGTAGAAGGAGGCATCTCCGACCCTATAAAGTATATATATTCTTGATCAGCGTCAACAGCCGAGACGATATAGCCATGTCCGTCTGTCCGTCTGTCCGTATGAACACCTAGATCTCAGAGACTATAAGAGATAGAGCTATAATTTTTTTTCGACAGCATTTGTTATGTTTGCACGCAGATCAAGTTTGTTTCAAATTTTTGGCACGCCCACTTCCGCCCCCGCAAATCAAAAAAATCGAATAACAAGCCTAATTTAAAAGCTAGAGTTGCGAATTTTGGTATATACAATAATTACTATAGTAGTTATGATTCCTGAAAATTTGGTTACGATCAGATAAAAATTGTGGAAGTTATTAAAGAAATACTTTTGTATGGGCAAAAACGCCTACTTACTAGGGCTCTTAGTTGCTTTGGCCGACAATCTGGTACATTTTGCCGTCTATGGTATATTTTGAATGGTGTGCTGTATCGATATACCAAACATACCATTTGGTATATTTTTATCCCCGCTACCCATAGGGTATTATAACTTTGTGCCGGCAGGAAATGTATGTAACAGGTAGAAGGAGGCATCTCCGACCCTATAAAGTATATATATTCTTGATCAGCGTCAACAGCCGAGACGATATAGCCATGTCCGTCTGTCCGTCTGTCCGTATGAACACCTAGATCTCAGAGACTATAAGAGATAGATCTATAATTTTTTTCGACAGCATTTGTTATGTTTGCACACAGATCAAGTTTGTTTGTTTCAAATTTTTGGCACGCCCACTTCCGCTCCCGCAAATCAAAAAAATCGAATAACAAGCCTAATTTAAAAGCTAGAGTTGCGAATTTTGGTATATACAATAATTACTATAGTAGTTATGATTCCTGAAAATTTGGTTACGATCAGATAAAAATTGTGGAAGTTATTAAAGAAATAATTGGCTGGCAAAAATCCTCTGCTGAACCCTCCCCGAGGGTGCTGGCTGGGTAGGATCTGTATTACCTCATTGTCAACGGGTAGCAGATTTCTACTATACGTCGATATTTCAGGAACTGCAGATCCTAGCTGAGGGCTCTGTTTCTTATCTTTCGGGCATCTGCCTGAAGATAAGAAGCAGAATCCATGGTACGAGGTGTCTGGCGGTCAGACTGAAAACGCTATGGGGGGCTCCCAAGAACAAAATTAGCCAACAGTCTCAGAATGGACTTACAAAATAATTCAACTCGGGCTGGGATGTCAGCCCAAACGTCGGTGGAACGCGTGACTGCTACCACCGGCGGGCACGGGGGGAGAGATCCTCTCTGCGTGTCGCCAGCGGTCACACCTCTGACACGGCGGGAGCAGGCCGTATCAGTTGTAATAACACTGCCACCAAAAATTCGAAGTTGGTGCGCGCGGGTGCTGTGATCTTAACCGACACGGACCAAAAGAGCGCTGTGCCATCTTCTACGGTGGAGGGGGCACGTCTTCCTGTTCGGTCACCCCTGCCTATCGCCAGCACCTCCAAGGTTGCGCAGCGGGGCACGGGGGGCTGAAGGAGAAGGCCAAAAATAAGGCGGTGACCCGTATTCACGCAAGGCTTAGTGGCGTAGCTAACTTGTCCGTCAAGGACCAGGAGAGGCTTGCCTGGGCCAACACGTGGATGCGGGATAACCGACTTAGCCCCCTTCCAAAAGACACTAAAGTGCAGACCGGTTCTACCGGCCCTGCCAACAACAAGGTGGAGTCCATGGCAAGCAAGCGCCAACGGTCCGCTGAGAGTCCCAAGCAAGGGGCTCCAGTGAGCAAGAGGCTGCGAGCACCTGGCTCTACTAACACTGACCCGAACAGGACGAGACAGAGAGCAACGGTTGCTGAAACTGCCAGGCGGCATCTCACCGTTGCTCTCATAGACAGAGGGGACCCTAACGGGAAAATGTCTGCAGAGCGGTGGCGGTTGACCCATAGCAAGCTGGTCGACGCACTGTTTGTCAGGATGGAGAATGTCCCAGACAGCCCAATGCCTACATTCGAAGGCACGGGCTGGATGAATGGTGTCAAAATCCTGACATGCAAGGACGACCCAACATTGCAGTGGCTGCAAGTGACCGTACCCAAACTGGACGGACTGTGGGAGGGGGCCAAGCTGGAGGTGGTGGACAGGAATAACATCCCGTCCATACCGAAGGCGAAAGTCCTTTTCCCTATAGTTGTGCAGGGAGAGCGGGCACTTCAGCTGCTTAAAAAGCAGAACCCGGCCATTCCGACGAGTGACTGGTCCGTGCTGAAGGTTGATTGATGAACCGTTACCCAGTGGTGGGCAGCACGTGATCATTCAGATCAACAAGGAGGCCGAGGATCTGCTTTACAAGCGCAATGGGAAGATGGCGTGGGGCTTGGGGAGCGTGTACCTTCGCCTCAAAAAACGCCATCATACCGACAATGACACCCACACGCTGAGGGCAGGGGTGGTAGAGGCAGATCTCAGTCTCGAGAGCGTGACCGACGCCACACTGCACCTCAGCTTGACTGATGTGACGGAGGAGGTGGGGGAGGAACTGTCCATGCAGACGGGCCCCCCCGCGAGTTTGCTAACCTCTAATGAGTGTGCTGCAACTCAACCTCCACAAGTCTAAAACGGCTACTCCTTGCCATGGAGGAAGTGTCCGCCTACGCGGCTTTGGTCCAAGAACCGTGGATAGCGTCGGGCAACACGGTTGCTGGGCTAAAGTCTCCTAACTATGATCTGTACGTCCCGACATTGGTAAGTAGATCGAGAACTGCCATCCTTGTTAAAAAGGGGCTAAAAGCTCATCTACTACCTAATTACAGCAATGACGATCTTACCGTGGTGGTGCTGCAGAGCCGTGATGGATGTTTGCTGCTGGCATCCTGTTACATGGCCCACGACAAGCCGGCTCCACCTGACGAGCTGCGGAGGCTGGTGGACATGGTCTGCTCCTCCAACAAACATATTATTATCGGAACGGACGCCAACGCCCACCATAGCGTCTGGGGAAGTCCCGACATTAACGAAAGGGGTGAGTCAGTTCTTGATTTTATCCTTAACAATAAGCTTAGACTAGCCAACAGAGGTGAGGTATCTACCTTCGTAGGTCCCACCTCTTGTAATGTGCTGGACCTAACGATTGCGACTGAGTGTACCAATGTAGAAGAGTGGAGGGTCCTGGACAGACCCTCCTTCTCGAATCATAAGTACATTCAGTTTACCATTGCTATTAGTAGGGTACCTGCGGCTCAGCCGTTCAGAAATCCCCGAAATACCAACTGGGCGAAATTCTCCAGCCTTGTTTCGAAGTATCTTGGTCCGCCGGGTAACATCAACTCGGTACAGGACCTGGAAACAAATGTCAATGTCCTCTCAGCAGTGCTACTTTCTGCGTTTCGCCATTCCTGTAGGCTCTCAAGACCGACGAGTAGATCGAAGCCACCCTGGTGGAACCCAGATCTCTCTTCGCTTCGGGCGGAGCTTACTAGCATGTTTCAACTTGCTAAGAAGGCGGACAACGAATATGTCTGGGACGAGTACAGGTCTCTCCTGAAGTCTTACAAGAGGATGATTCGATCATCCAAAAGGGCTTCATGGAGGACCTTTTGCTCTGGCCTGGACAACATCAAAGACACCTCCAGACTGAGGAAGCTGCTGTCCAAGCAGGCTTCCAGTCCTAGTCTGCTCAAATCGGGCGATGGAGTGTGGACGGAGAGCAGTGCTGAAACTCTTGAAGCATTGCTCTCAACTCATTTCCCGGGATGTACTGGTATGGAGAACAGTGACTGGCAGCTCCTGCCGGTCTAATTACAGCTAATAAAATAATCTGGGCTATCGACTCCTTTGCGAAGGTCAGGTCGCCTGGTCTCGATGGACTTTCGCCAGCAATGCTGCAAGCCAGTAAACTTACGATTGTTCCGTGGCTATCGGGTATCTATTCGGCGTGCCTCGCATGGGGTCATATCCCCACTCTTTGGAGGACCTCAAAAGTCATTTTCCTGCCCAAGGCGGGCAAATGCAGTCATGTGGTCCCAAATGACTTCCGGCCTATCAGTCTAACCTCTTTCCTGCTAAAGACATTGGAAAAGCTACTTGATTTGCACATCAGAAGCAACTCTATGCATCTGTTGTCCCCAAATCAGCATGCGTACACTAAGGGCAAGTCCATCGAGACAGCTCTCCATGCTCTAGTAGCATCCATTGAAAAAGCAGACCATTACAAAGAATATGCCTTAGGTGCATTTCTTGACATTTCAGGCGCCTTCAATAACGTCACCACTGACGCTATTATGAAGGGCCTTACCTCTGTTAACACGGCACCAGCGATCCACAGGTGGGTCAACCGCCTTCTTTGCGACAGGCGGGTGGTGGCTACGTGGGGCGATGCGGCCATTACAAAGGCAGTGCGAGGTGGCACTCCCCAGGGTGGGGTTCTCTCGCCTCTCCTTTGGAATTTGGTTGTAAATAGCCTACTTCAAAAATTTACTAGACGGGCCCCCAAGTTAATTGCCTATGCAGATGACATAAGCATTTTGGTAACTGGGAAATGCCCAACCACCCTTAGTTCCGTAATGGAGCTTACTCTTCGGGAAGTTAAAGCATGGGCCGAATCAGCCGGGCTCAGCATTAACGCGGACAAAACGGACCTTATCCTCTTCACGAAGAGGTATAAGGTACCTGCGTGGTTCCCCCCAAAAATAGGCTGCATCAAACTAAAGCCGAGCCTAGCAGTTAAATACCTAGGTGTGGTCCTGGACAGCAAACTGTCATGGAAGCTTAACGTGTTAGAAAGGGTGAAGAAAGCCACCGGAGCCTTGTACATGGCGAAAAAGATGCTTAGTTGCACTTGGGGCCTATCTCCTAGTCTAATGCGGTGGATATACATCTCAGTTGTTCGTCCTATCCTCACCTATGGTGTTATAGTGTGGTGGCAGGCCACGGAGAAAAGGACGTACCTATCCATCATGGAAAGGACACAGCGTCAAGCGCTACTGTGTATCACAGGCGCTATTAGGTCGACGCCAACTAAAGCCCTCGAGGTAATAGCTGGCGTCGAGCCGCTAAACCTATACGCGCAATCCATAGCCGCAAAATCGTCCCTAAGGATTGCCGCAACAGGCAATCTGGGTCTGTTAGGCTATGGTCCCAGCGCCATTGGTAGGGAGACAAGTAGAGACTTGGACTATACTATCCCCCTTACCAGTACCGACCATATTAAAACAATATTCTTGGAACCGGACTGCTGGCGGGAAGGGTTATCATTCGAAGCCCTCAACCTCTTCACCGACGGGTCGAAGATGGATGATGGTGTCGGAGCGGCCGTATACTGTCCAGACCCGGTCTCCAAACACTCCTATAAACTCCCAGACCACTGCAGCATCTTCCAGGCGGAAGTTTTTGCCATTGGCAAGGCTGCTGAATTGGCTCGGGGTTTGCAACGTAATCGAACTTCTATTAACATCTTTGTTGACAGCCAGGCTGCAATAAGATCGATGCACTCTAATGTGGTCAAGTCCAAAGTTGTCCTGGACAGCAGAAGAGCAATAGAGTCGCTGAACGCATCTGCGGTCGTGCGAATCTATTGGATCCCAAGCCACCAGGGCATCGATGGCAACGAGATCGCTGACACTCTCGCCAAAGAGGGAGTGGGGCTCGATGTCGGTAACATGTGCAATGTCCCGATATCCCTGCGAACTCTAGGCAGTGAATTTGAGGTGCGCTCTAGACTTCAGTGGGACGCGAGCTGGCGTAATGCCAACTCGTGCAAAACTGCAAGGCTGATGTGTGCCTCTACTAACAAAAAATTAACCAAATTCGTCATGCAGCTTTCAAGGAAAGACTGCAGGCTAATGCTAGGCATTTTAACTGGTCACTGTCTGTCAGCTGCCCATGCTGTAAAGCTGGGCATCACGAACAGCGATCAGTGCAGGAAATGCAACGAACCCGGGGTTAAGGAAACACTTGAGCATCTTCTCTGTAGATGCCAGGCGTTATCCCGACTCCGGTTGAAATACCTCAATTCGCCGTGCCACAACGACCTTCGGGACGTTTCACGGCTACCTCCTAGGATGCTGCTGGCTTTTGCCAAAAATGCATACATACTACTGGACTTCTGAGACGTAGATAAACTACCGGTACAGCTACGGACCTCCACTGGTCTATGTTTTTGCCCCGTGTAGGGGCAGCCGGTCCTACCTAACCTAACCTAACCTATTAAAGAAATACTTTTGTATGGGCAAAAACGCCTACTTAGTAGGGCTCTTAGTTGCTTTGGCCGACAATCTGGTACATTTTGCCGTCTATGGTATATTTTGAATGGTGTGCTGTATCGATATACCAAACATACCATTTGGTATATTTTTATCCCCGCTACCCATAGGGTATTATAACTTTGTGCCGGCAGGAAATGTATGTAACAGGTAGAAGGAGGCATCTCCGACCCTATAAAGTATATATATTCTTGATCAGCGTCAACAGCCGAGACGATATAGCCATGTCCGTCTGTCCGTATGAACACCTAGATCTCAGAGACTATAAGAGATAGAGCTATAATTTTTTTCGACAGCATTTGTTATGTTTGCACGCAGATCAAGTTTGTTTCAAATTTTTGGCACGCCCACTTCCGCCCCCGCAAATCAAAAAAATCGAATAACAAGCCTAATTTAAAAGCTAGAGTTGCGAATTTTGGTATATACAATAATTACTATAGTAGTTATGATTCCTGAAAATTTGGTTACGATCAGATAAAAATTGTGGAAGTTATTAAAGAAATACTTTTGTATGGGCAAAAACGCCTACTTACTAGGGCTCTTAGTTGCTTTGGCCGACAATCTGGTACATTTTCCGTCTATGGTATATTTTGAATGGTGTGCTGTATCGATATACCAAACATACCATTTGGTATATTTTTATCCCCGCTACCCATAGGGTATTATAACTTTGTGCCGGCAGGAAATGTATGTAACAGGTAGAAGGAGGCATCTCCGACCCTATAAAGTATATATATTCTTGATCAGCGTCAACAGCCGAGACGATATAGCTATGTCCGTCTGTCCGTATGAACACCTAGATCTCAGAGACTATAAGAGATAGAGCTATAATTTTTTTCGACAGCATTTGTTATGTTTGCACGCAGATCAAGTTTGTTTGTTTCAAATTTTTGGCACGCCCACTTCCGCCCCCGCAAATCAAAAAAATCGAATAACAAGCCTAATTTAAAAGCTAGAGTTGCGAATTTTGGTATATATGTCGGAGAGGGAGTAATGCAGCATTGTCGTGTCGGCACAGTGACACTGCGTAGTTGTAGGTGCGTATCGGCACATTGACACTGCGTAGTTGCTTGTGCGTTTCGGCACATTGTCACTGCGTAATTAGGAGTGTGCATGTTAGATTGCATCATCCCTTATTTGCGCTGTGATTGGTTTTCTGCATTTTGTAGCTTTGAGAAGTACCGTTGTTGCGGGGCGACAGCGTTGCGTCGCTGTCGCTGAGTGTGGTTCGATGGCTATGGCGTGGGTAGTAAAAGGATCGAGCGGGCAGTGTGCTCTAGAGATCGCCAGAGAAAGCATCGAAACTCGCTTCGCGATAATGTACAAACAGACTTCGGTAGAACAGACTCCGACATCAGAAGTGGGATTCGGCCCTGACCAAACAACTTCAAGAGATGTCTGTGCGTTGATAGAACAAAATCTGAATTTTTTGGCACTGAGTTAGAGGCTACAGATGCCGGCGGGCGAGTTACAACAGAATATCGAGATCTGTTTACCAAAATATAAGCGAGACATTGCTGGTGTGGATGCCACGCAGTGGTCCGCTACGGTCGATAAAATCTTGCGAGAAAAAAACATTAAGTGACAGTGCTAGTGTTGAGTAAAGCTTTGTAAAGCTAAGCGGCCCAGTGGTTATCTCAAATTTGTTACAATGGAATAACCTGGTCACAGTTCCGGCAAATGTATGAGCAGCGTTACTTTTGAATCTGCTTAGCAGCCGCCCAAGCAATGGTGAAAGCTTGCCTGTTTTTGCGAGTCGCTGCGTGACATCACAATGCACAAAACTGCGAAATTTGAATTCGAAACAAATTGCCATCGCGTTGGTTCTGGGACACATGGCTAATTTCGACCGGCGCTTGCAGAGAAGGGTACACACAATGCTAATACTACAACCGGAGTTGCAAGCGTTCTCAGCGCTGAGAGAATGCCCTGTTCATGTCAAGCGGAAAACCAGAGGCCAAGCGTGCAAAAAAAAAAAAAAAAAAACTGGAAATGTTATCAGTGTGGCAAACTTGGTTATAAGAAGACAGACTGTAGATCTGGAAAGGAGTGGCGATCAGAGCGGTCTCGTCATGGAAGGGCGAATGTAACTTGCTGCAGATGTCGGGAGCCAGGACACATTGCCACTAATTGTCAAAGAGAAGTGCAGAATTCCGGAGTGGGAGTATGAGTGGAAA
The DNA here is from genome assembly GCA_035046325.1 of Drosophila niveifrons. NCBI lineage: Eukaryota > Metazoa > Arthropoda > Insecta > Diptera > Drosophilidae > Drosophila > Drosophila niveifrons. Next base: position 19,402 of record JAWNOC010000040.1, read on the forward strand.
AAAGAGTGGACCTGTGAGCTATGGTGGAGGCTCAATCCAGTATTCGGGTGAGAGATTTCCAATTACATTTGATTTGGAGCTGAGTGCTCATTATTTGAAGAAAGCGTTTTTAATAAGCTAGTTGGTTAGAGGATATTTGTTGTACTGCACAAATTGAATCAAATATCATGATTGATGTTAATTTTTTGGTTGTTTTGTCCCATGTAGTGCCAGACGAATGCATGAAGAATAATATTGAAATTGGCATAGAGATATTCGCTCAAGGGTTCTTAGTGGAAGTTTCATATGATAATTTTAAGATTGTTAAAACTAAAGTTCAGAACGTTTGTGAAACCGTTCTACATACTAAGTCTGCTAAGATTGAAACTGATATGCTCGAAAAAAAAAAAATAGAAGTTTTAATGCCATTATTGAGACAATACTCAAAATCTTTTATTGAAGGCACTCCGCAAATGCGGGTGAGTACCGGGGAAATGCATATTCGTTTGATTGAGCCGGCTAGGATCGTGCAAGGGCGACTATACAGATTTGGTCTAAGCGAAGGGGAGTTAGTACGTGCTAAAATTCAAGAATTGATCGAGTATAAAGTTATCAGACCAAGTAGTTCACCATTTGCCAGATCTGCATTATTTGTAAAGAAGAAAAACGGATCAGCAAGACTTTGTGTTGATTATAGAGAATTAAACTTGCCATTTTTGGCGTACCAACACGTCTAATTGCCGATCAGGGGCGCAGTTTCACGGGCACAAAGTTTGCGCAATTTTGTTCTAACCAAAAGATACAATTACATTTAATTGGAACAGGTGCAAGTAGAGCCAACGGTCAAGTTGAAAGGGTTATGAGTACACTAAAGAATCGGTTGACGGCTGTTGAGACGAGTTTCAGATTGTGGCAAGATGCACTGGGGGATATACAGTTAGCCCATAACTGTAGAGTTAATCGTAGCACTAAGTGTAGCCCTTTAGAGCTGATAATTGGTAAAGTGGCGCGTCCACTCGGATTGATTCCTATTAGTGATACTGAAACTGAGATTGACAAAGTTAACTTAAGGGAGTTGGCCGCTAAGAACATGGAAAAGGCCGCTAGTTATGAGAAAACAAAATTTGATAAAAGTATGGCTAAAGTAATTAGGTTCTGTGTAGGTGACTTTGTGTTGCTTAAAAACAGTGAGAGACAGCAAACAAAATTAGACCCAAAGTTCAGAGGACCTTTTTTTGGTGGTCAAGGTATTGGACGGAGACCGATACATAACGAAAGTTTGCGAAAGCTACCGGATGTGCAAATTCTAGAAGAGTTAGATGTAAATCATAAAGAGGTTGTGGAAAAGTCTGTTGAAACAGAAGAGAATTCGTGAAGTCATGTGATTGGCGATGGACGAGAGTTGCTTTAAAAATGTGGTTGATGAATTCGTGAAGCCAAGTATTGGGCGATGGACGAGCTATGTTGTTGTTTTCGTGAAGCCAAGTTGGGCGAGGATTTCGTGAAGCCAAGTTTTGGGCGATGGACGAGCTATGTTGTTGATTTCGTGAAGCCAAGTTTTGGGCGATGGACGAGCTATATTGTTGATTTCGTGAAGCCAAGTTTTGGGCGATGGACGAGCTATGTGATTGTTTTCGTGAAGCCAAGTTTTGGGCGATGGACGAACATAATAAAATGAGCGAAGTCAATGTTTGTGACTATGGGCAATATAATTTGTTTGGCGTTAGATTGAAATGTGGGCTAATAAAAGTTTAGTGATATATCTTGGATAAAGAATTGATGATTTGAACTGAATATTGTATAATACAACTGCTTGAATATGCAAATGAAAGTAATGGTCTATAAGAGAATATAACCTGAGATATAGACGTAAACTTATGTTATGAAAGGTTATATGAATTTGAGATTTTTGTTGGCTAAGTTTTTTATGAAATATTAAATAAAAAGGAAAGTTGGAATAAATTGAGATGGTCATTATAGACACGAGGACGTGTATATGTCAGAATGGCCGTGTCGGAGAGGGAGTAATGCAGCATTGTCGTGTCGGCACAGTGACACTGCGTAGTTGTAGGTGCGTATCGGCACATTGACACTGCGTAGTTGCTTGTGCGTTTCGGCACATTGTCACTGCGTAATTAGGAGTGTGCATGTTAGATTGCATCATCCCTTATTTGCGCTGTGATTGGTTTTCTGCATTTTGTAGCTTTGAGAAGTACCGTTGTTGCGGGGCGACAGCGTTGCGTCGCTGTCGCTGAGTGTGGTTCGATGGCTATGGCGTGGGTAGTAAAAGGATCGAGCGGGCAGTGTGCTCTAGAGATCGCCAGAGAAAGCATCGAAACTCGCTTCGCGATAATGTACAAACAGACTTCGGTAGAACAGACTCCGACATATACAATTAATTACTGGCAAGTAATATACACTAGCCACCGTATACTGTCCCCCCCGCTTCACTATAGCTGAAGATGAGTTTATGCAGTTTTACAACTCACTAGGAGACCACTTCTTAGCAGCAGGAGACTACAATGCCAAGCACACACACTGGGGATCTCGTCTCGTGACTCCAAAAGGAAAGCAGCGCTACAATGCAATTATTAACGCCAATAACAAGCTCGACTATGTTTCTTCTGGCACACAAACATACTGGCCGGCAGACCCAAAGAAACTACCCGATTTAACTGACTTTGCGATGACTAAAAACATTCCATCTGATTCTGTTTATTCTATTCCAACATACAGGAACATTGGAACAATCATTAAAATTGACCTCACAGAAAACCAATTGGGTTAAGTACAGAAAGTATATTAGCTCACACATTGAGTTAAGTCCTCATCTCAACAATGAAGCCGACGTAGACAGTTTTGTTAATTCACTGGAGTCTGTACTTGTCTCTGCAGCTCGAACTTTAACACCTCAAACTATAAATATACAATGCAATCAAAAGAAGACAAATCGAGCAGCTCGTCCTCAAAAAGCAACGCTTACGTCGAGAGTGGCAACTTCACAGATCGCCATCTGCTAAGCAAAGTTTAAGACATGCCTCACGTGAACTTACTAAAGCTCTACGGCAAGAAGAAACTTATGTTCACCGCCACTACATAGAGCAATTGGGGACTTCTAGTACAAAACACTCACTATGGAGAGCTCACCGAAAGAAACCGTGATGCCTGTTAGAAATCCCACAGGTGGCTGGGATGTAATTCAAAACGCACAGTTGTTTATTACTTATTTTGTTTTCTTCTTTTTTTTATTTCAACATCTACTTAATTGCAATGTTCAACAAAAACGCCACTTCGCGATTCTGTCTTCTCTTTTGTCGTTTTTATAACGGTTGTTCCCGATTGTGTCCAGTCGGATCGTGCCTCATCGAGTTTGTTGTAGACTCTACATCTCTACGAATAGGGTAGAGAAGGTAACTCCTCCCCCCTAAGTGCTGAATGAGGTCCGGAATGGAGACACATCTAACGGTACGAACGAAGGTGTCATTCATAAAACGTGACCCTTCTCTAGTTTAAGATAAAGTATGGATGGTAGTTTATTCAATTATTGAAATATTGTTAATTTGCCTTATTAGAAATATACATAAGTAACATAAGTAAATTTTTCATTGCGTTCATCGCTTCTTCTATAAATACAGTGTTTATAACTTTTATCTTACTTCTTATTCGGAATTCTGGGCTTATATAATATAATTATTTTATATATTTTTTCTTAAAAACGAACAAAATAGTGTATTTATAAAGTATTAAAACTTCTTTTTTTTTCTTTAAATGGATTATAATTTAAATGACCTGAGCTTCTTGTTTTTTTATTCTTCTTTTAATTTTTGATTTGTGAATTTTCTGATTTTTGGTTGTGATAAGGGTTGGACCTTTATCTTGTAGTACTTGCTGTTTTGTGAATCTAGGTGTAAGCTTATTTCTTCTATTTTCTTTTCTAAATATTACATCATTATTTTCTAGTTGTTCCGGATCTTGCCTATCGTTATTCAATTTATTGATTCTCATTTTAATTTTTCTTTAGAGCGAAAAAAGTTTCTGTTTCTTTCAACGCCCATTCAAAGGCCTCCCGAAGGTTGGTCGGTTTCATAGATCTTATTGTAGCTCCTAATGGACCCCGAATTTCTGTTAAAAACGAGTTGAGACATATGTCTGCAAACAATTTTTTTGTCTTAACCACAAACTGCTCCGATTTTGCTATTCTAAATAATGTCAATTTAATCTCACAGACTTTGTCATATAGTTGACGTAAAGATAAACTCTCCTGCACAGAATTGTGGAGTTTGAACATAAGAGTGGGTTCATCTCTCTTTTCCGCGCAATGCAAAATGAGGGCGTCCTTAATTTCTTCCCAATTAAGACTGTATGGCGTTTTACTAGTGTCGCTAATGAGTGCTAGGACTTCCTCCACATTGGTTATAAATTCATGTAAAGTTTTTGGATTACCATCGTATTCAGGTAAAAAACGAATTGCGTCTGGTATCTTCAGTGATGATAGGACATCAAGTGGATTAACATTTTGCTCTCCTTGATCCGGAAGGATGTATTCTGATGAAGAAGACGTAGATGATTGATCGTCTTGTCTTATTACGATGGCCTCTGTATTCTCGAATAACTGGTGTTGTTTCCAGATCGACTCCCAGTATTTGGAATACGGTCTTTTGCTTCTCTCATCGTAACTTTTATCTGTTAATTAGTATTTACTATTAGTAAAGAATATATATTTTATATTTCAAATTTCCGTGTAACAAAACCAAGGTACGTATATAAATATATTGTTGTATCTGGTACTTAAATTGCACCTAAATATATACAAATATCGTTTCGAACATGTTTCAACTACATGTTAAAAGGTTTGACCCATATACTTGCTCTTAGTCTGTGAGTCGCACTGAAACTCAGAACTAACTGCAACTGTCTCAAACATGTTCCAGAACACGCTCGATCGGTTTGAGCACATATTGTTGCTCTTAGTCTGTGAATCGCACTGAAACACAAAAATAACTGCAACTATCTCAAACACCTTCCACGACACGTTCGATAGGTTCGAACATATATTGTTGTTTTGCGCGTCACAACGCAGTAATAGATAAGAGTTCGGCTGCGCCAGTTACCAATATGTTAGTAATACTATTGGTGTAGATGTTCTTTTTTTGCTGATGTATTTTAAAACGCACAGTTGTTTATTACTTATTTTGTTTTCTTCTTTTTTTCTGCTTAATTGCAATGTTCACATTAGACTGACTGAGTCGACCCAAAAACGCCACTTCGCGATTCTGTCTTCTCTTTTGTCGTTTTTATAACGGTAGTTCCCGATTGTGTCCAGTCGGATCGTGCCTCTTCGAGTTTGTTGTAGACTCTACATCTCTGCGAATAGAGTAGAGAAGGTAACTCGCGCAGCGATGTAGACAGAGTCAGCACGTTTGCCAACCACCTTAAAAATGTCTTCCAACCAAATCCTGCCACGAGTTCATTTACTTTGCCGACTTTCCCATATGAGCCTCAGCTTCAACATGAGCCAATTGAATTTCACCCTAATGAAATCGTTAGCATCATCAAAGATCAACTGAATCCAAAGAAATCCCCGGGCTGCGACCACATAACTCCCAAAATGATCATCGAGCTCCCATATTGCGCCGTTTGCACTATTAACCAGTGTAGTGAGCGGAAAATATATTGTGATAAAAGAAGTTCCAAATTTCCCAAAGAAAAGCAATTACACCAAGCAGACCTATTTATTGTCTCTCGGTAACTAATTTCATAACTTCACGTGATTCTGCAATATTATAATCTGGCAGGAAAACCAGATCAACCCCAAGTGAAAGTATATGCCAAGAAGACGCATATATATATAAATATATATATACAAAAAGTGCAGTGAATTAATATAGGTATGAAGAGGAAATAATTTTGAGTGTAGTTTATAACCATATCTCTCCATACAGGCGTAGAATCCCCAGAAATTCGGCTCATCGAGCTCGACACTGGCGGATGGGCCACAAGTGGTCCATTCAACCTCTATTACCACTATAGAGCGCTGTGTGACCCTAGTGAACAATTATATATTGAGTGCACGAATTTGGTTGGAAGTCACAACAAGGTTGTCTGCTCATCGGAGCACCAAAGACTCTCATTCTGACAGTCCACCACAGACACACCAGATCACGGCCTAGCTGACCCTGGAATCTTAACGGAGCACATACAGGCATATTCGCCTGAAGACCAGTAATACACTGGATGAGTAGCGTGTAGTACAACAACACTACAACAATCCACAATGCAACAACAAAAAATTCATTTATATAGTATCAATCATGCCCCATTTGTTGCTATGATTTGCTGAGAAGCGACACGAATTTCATCGTCGGTGTCTTCTAGTTATTTTGTATTAAATAAGTAAACATAAACTTAATAATTCTAATGGAAAATTGTTGAGTGTAAGTTACAAAATGGTACCTTCAATGACACAAATGATTATATAAATGTGCCTTTTTATACCCGCTACCCATAGGGTAGAAGGGTATTATAACTTTGTGCCGGCAGGAAATGTATGTAACAGGTAGAAGGAGGCATCTCCGACCCTATAAAGTATATATATTCTTGATCAGCGTCAACAGCCGAGAAGATCTAGCCATGTCCGTCTGTCTGTCTGTCCGTCTGTCCGTATGAACACCTAGATCTCAGAGACTATAAGAGATAGAGCTATATTTTTTTTCGACAGCATTTGTTATGTTTGCACGCAGATCAAGTTTGTTTCAAATTTTTGCCACGCCCACTTCCGCCCCCGCAAATCAGACAAAAATCGAATAACAAGCGTAATAATAAAGCTAAAGCCGCGAATTTTGGGATATACATTAGGAACTCAAGTCTTTGTGACTCCTGAATTTGGTTGCGATCAGATAAAAATTGTGGAAGTTATTAAAGAAATACTTTTGTATGGGCTAAAACGCCTACATACTAGGGGTCTAAGTTGCTTTGGCCCACAATCTGGTATATTATGCCGTCTATGGTATATTTTGAAAGTGACACTATACTTAATACTCAAAATATACCAAATTATATATTTGGTATATTTTTTAGTATTTTGTAGTATTTTTGGTATATTTTGGAAATAATACCGCAAAATTTTGATTTTATTCAAAATGGGTTGCGGGTATCTCACAGTCGAGCACACTCGACTGTAGCTTTCTTACTTGTTTCAATTAAATTATCCCGAGTGCACCTCAGATTAAGTCATTTTGTAAATATTGTTGATCCTATCACATATGTAACAAACAGAGTATTATGAATTCTTTTATAATTAAAAATTCACATGAAGTGATTAATGAAATAATATTTTACTAATTTTTTTTAATATGGTCTGTTGAATAAACGAATATATAATATATATATATATATATATATATATATATATATGGCCATAACAACCCTTTTATCGGGTCTCAGCCTGAAGCGCGATGTGCCTCCATGCGGCTCTGTCCTGAGCGCGCCTTCGCCAGTTGGTAACACCAAGTGTGGACATGGTTTCCATCACCTGGTCCTGCCAACGCGTTCGGGGTCGTCCTCTCCTTCGTGTCCCAACAATCATCGCATCAAACACCTTACGAGCCGGAGCATCTTCATCCATACGGGCAACGTGGCCCAGCCAGCGAAGTCTTTGAGATTTCACTCGACTGGCCACGTCAACATCGCCGTATAGCTCATACAGCTCGTGGTTGTATCTGATGCGATAAACATCGTCCACGCAGATTGGACCAAAGATTTTGCGAAGAATTTTTCACTCGAACACTCCAAGAGCAGCTGCATCTGACTGCGTCACAGTCCAGCACTCCGCACCATATAAGAGTACTGGAAGAATGAGCGTCTTGTAGAGTGTGGTTTTTGTGCGTCGAGAGAGAGCTCTACTATTAAACTGCCTACTGAGCCCAAAGTAACACCTGTTGGCAAGTGTTATTCTCCGCTTAATCTCCAGACTGACATCATTTGTGCTTGTTATAGCAGTGCCTAGGTAAATAAACTCCTTGACGGACCCAAAGCTATAGTTTTCTGCAGTCAGCTGAGAATCAAGACGCCGCGATTCTCTGCTAGAGCACACCATAAACTTTGTTTTCTCCATATTAACTGCTAGTCCTACTTTTGCTGATTCCTTTTCAATAGCCCCGAAGGCTCCTGTGACATCACGCTTGGTGCGGCCAATGATATCAATATCATCAGCGTAACCAAGGAGCTGGACACATCTGTTGGTTAATATCGTGCCCGTCCGATGTACACCGGCCTTTCTTATAATACTCTCCATTAAAATATTGAAGAGTATACAAGACAGCGAGTCACCTTGTCTGAGGCCACACTTGGTAGTAAAGGTTTCGGATTGGCCACATCCTACCTTGACAGAGCTGATGGTGTTGTTCAATGTCATTCTGCAAAGTCTAGTCAGCTTTGCTGGTATACCAAGCTCAGACATGGCGGTATATAGGTGATCTCGCCGGGGGCTATCAAATGCGGCTTTGTAGTCGACGAAGAGATGGTACGTGTCGATCTGGTTTTCGTAAGACTTCTCCAGGATTTGGCGCAAGGTGAAAATCTGGTCAACAGTGGACTTGCCAGGCCTGAACCCATCCTGATAAGGTCCAATCAGTGCTTCAGCATGGGGTTTCAGTCTTTCACACAATACGCTCGTTAGGACCTTGTATGCAACTGGAAGAAGACTAATTCCGCGGTAGTTGGTGCGCACCGTGGCATCACCCTTCTTCAGGATGGGACAGATCATGCTGAGATTCCAATCTTCGGGCATGCTCTCCGTGAGCCATATCTTACTGATTAGTTGGTGCATGCTCCCTACCAACATATCACCAGCTGCCTTAAACAATTCTGCTGGCAGGCCGTCAGCACCTGCAAACTTGTTGAATATATAAAAAACTTAAATAAGAATTAAAGTAGTGGTAACTTATAAGAAAATCGACAGTAACCATGGTCGGAAGGGTAGAAATGAGGGACTTAACATCTAGATTCCTCTGCTAGGTAAATTCTTAGAAGGAAACTCCACTGAAGCGTGTGTCGGTGCGAAATCTTTTTTTTATTCTTCATTTTGTTTTCTGTAGGGCTTTCTTTTTATGTATATTATTTTACCCTCCGTTTGCGTATTAACTATTTGCATGTGTTAGCGTAGCCGCAAGTGATCGAGTGAGGAAGGACCCCGACCAATCCCACGAGCTAGAACCGAGCATAGAAAGTATACGCAACCTACCAAGCTCGATCGCGGACAATAAGTGCCTTTTAAAGCCTGATAAGGATTTGGTACACTACACCAGCTTTTCAATGCAATCGCAAATTTCGGCCACTATCCAGTGAGATGGAAAAAGTCAATTATAATAATGATAGTCAAGCCGGGAAAAGACTACAAAATCCCCACGTCGTATAGACCTATACGCCTACTTTCATGCTTATCTAAACTTTTTAAAAAATGCGTTTTTACTCGGATTAACACACACCTAAGACTCCAGGAAGGAATCATGCCACACCTATTTGGGTTTCGTGAAAAGCACGGAACAATTTAGCAGGTCAACATCAGATAACATCAGAAATTCGGAATGCGTTCGAAAAACGATAGTACTGTACTGCCAAAGGTCTAACGTACAAGATCAAGACAATGCTCCCCAACAACAACCACAAGCTTTTAGAGTCTTACTTTTACGACAGAAAATTTGTTGTGAGATGCAACACTGCTGTATCTGATGATTTCACTATCGGAGCAGGTAGCATGGTGGGCCTACACTATACGTCCTCTATACAGGAGACATTCCGACAAGCACACGAATAACAACATCTACTGTAGTATGGACATATATACATAAACAGCAACACAAAGTTGCATTAAATAAATAACCAAACTTCAGCGGACTTGAGTCCCCAGCAACACAAAGTTGCATTACGTAAACAATTAAATTCCAGTGGACGTGAAATAAGATCACCCACTTCTTGCTGCACGCGAAGACAGCATTCAAGCTAAGTCAGCATTCCCACGCTGACCGCTTTCAATGCATATATGCCCATAAGACTCTCTCTCTCCCTAACATAGCATATAAGATATATATATGTACATCTACTCTTCTGCCGCTGCCAACGGCAGCGCAGTAGCATACACACATTATGTACTTAGGCTAAGTCCATATTATGATATCAAATAAAGAGTAATGATAAATCGACCACAGAAGAGCACTGACGTGCTGTGTTGTTAATTATAATAAAACCCCATTATTATATGGCGACCGTGAACAAGAGCTAAGGCTCTTCGGATCGTTGTTTCTACACATCTGACTGCAACGAAGCGCATAGTAAATAATACGTAAAGTGAATGTTTGTGAAATTGATGCATATTGCCAATTAATAGGCTATCGCTATGGATAAATCAGCAACTGTGCTAAAAATAGTCGAACACCCAAAATCATATTAAATTCGGCAGAAAGAGTGTTGACTTAACAGCGATGCAGATGCAGAGCATTAACAAACAAAGCAAGCGTATTAAACAAAAACAACAACAACAACAATAGCAGCAACTGCGATGAGCAGGAATTTCTGAAACAAACAAAAGTGATAAGTTCCAACCAACAATGCAAGCGCACTAAACAAAAACAACAACAACAACAGTAGCAGACGACACTAGCGAATGACGACCAGGCCAACATTTCAACACCCTGCTCCTGTCGAGCAAAGGGACCTGCCAAGCCTTCAAGAGGCAATTGAGGCAGATCCAGCCGCGGGACCAAAGCCCTTGACCATCGAAGAATACAAGGCGAGGACAGCAGCGAGGGAGCAGCCACCTAAGAAGAAACGAGGTGGCTGCCGAATAAAACTACTCAGCGCAAGGAAGCTGAACATCGAGTTGCTGAAGACGGCAACCAACGAGGAAGATCGACAGCGCTACAAGGAGCGCCTGGCAGCCATCAATCTTCAACTTCGTGGTGCGAATAACGCGGTCAGCTGCAATAAAAGCCATAGCTCCAACCGCCAAAATATATTTAATGTTGCCAATGCGCTAGGGCACATTTTCACTACTAACACATTATACTCAGTAGTAAACTTAATATAAGTAAAAATACTGTAAACTTGATAACTTGCAATCAATGTAAACTGAGTATAATGATTTCATTCATTATTTGATATAGAGTTTTAAATAGGAACAGTACAAAACAATATAATAATTTACAAACATTCAAGGCATATCTATGTCGTAATATTTCAATAATGGGAGGCACACAGTCCAAAGCGGGCGATAATACCGCAAATGTAGTAAATACAGTAGAGGTAGTGGATACAACTCCGCACTTAAACTTATTGTATGTACTACTTTTGATTTTGGTGATCATATCTGCCTTTAACTTAGTATTGAAGATATACCTTCTTCACAAGAGATCGTTGAGAAAGACTTACATGAGTCGAGCCAACGATTTAGAAAAGATTTAAAGATATACTAGAGTAGGTGATGGTCATAATACAGACCATATTACAGAGAATACAGCAAAAACAAAGAGAAACAATTTGCATTTAATAATAATGGGAAAAACCATTAAAAGAAATTTGAAACAAGTCTTATCTAGAGACCCAAAGTTCGTAGAAAGAGTTAAATTCCTAGTATCATATAGTCCTACATATATATGTAATTTTGAAAACATATATATGAGAACATATGACCTAGATTTCTCGCCTTTCATTGGCCTATCTACTAAAGAAAAGGCACAGCTATTGGCACAAATACCTGGCATAGAAATTATGACGGTATTTAACAGAAATTTAGAGGAAATTAACTATGAGGTTTTTAAATATTAAACCTCGAAATATAAGTCCACCTGCTCGTCCATATTATGGAATGGCTGAATCTAGCAACATCCATAAACAATATTAGAGACGTTTTTGATAAATCATATAAATGCATTAACAAAAACGCTCTGATAAAAACTCAGACGCTTAGTTATCACATAAAAGTATTGATAACGCAATACAATGAGTTGAAGAAACTTATATTAACAAACAGAGAAAGACTCACTGAAGAACATAAAGCTCAATGCTTAAAAGTTCTCAGTTCATTCGGTAAACGACTACATGATACTAGTGTTAGACACAGTATTATAATAGAAGTACCAACCGAAATATCGAAAAAAGCGGAATTCGACGAAAGCCAGCTAAAAGATCTGGACGAGTCACAACCGCAGGAGGATTTAGATATCGAAAGCGATATCGAATCCTTAGAAGATACAAAGACAAACATAGCGCAATCAGAAACACTCAACATGGCCAATACAGTGGAAGCTCAGAGAGCATACCTGAAACAGGTATCCGCCACAATACCTGAATTCGATGGTAAAAAACTCCATCTAAATAGGTTTGTGACAGCATTAAAGTTGACGGATCTCACTAAAGGAGATCAAGAAGCTTTAGCAGTAGAAGTCATAAAGACAAAAATTATTGGACCATTGACGTATAAAGTCGAACATGCGACATCTATACAAGCAATAATTAACATATTGCAGGCAAACCTAAAAGGCGAATCGCCTGACGTTATAAAAGCCAAGTTGATGAATGCCCAACAAAAAGGCAAAACCGCGTCCCAGTACGCTACCGACGTAGACAACATGCGTAAGCAGCTTAAAGCAGCTTACATAGATGGCGGATTAGACGCCGATAATGCCGACAAATTCGCGACAAAAGAGTCGATATCGGCAATGATCAAAAACTGTGCCAACGAGTTACTAAAAATGATCTTAACAGCAGGTACATTCAGTACATTCAATGATGCAATGGAAAAATATATACATTGCAGTACAGAAATGACCGGCAATGCCAACACCGTCTTATTCTACAATGGAAATAATAGACGTGGTAATTATAATGCCAACTATCGTGGTAGAGGCAGAAATAATTACAACCAGAATGGTAACAACAATAATAACAGAGGTCGCGGAAACTACCGCGGCCGTGGCAATAACAGAGGTGGAGGTAACCGAAGGGGTAACCAAAACCAAAATAATAATCAATATCAAAACGAAAATAACAACCGAAATGTGCGTAACGTACAATCGGAAAACAGCCAAACCCCCTTAAGCAATCAGCAGTAAAGGTGTTTAAATTGAACCTAAATCTGAGTATTTTTATTAAAGCAAAGAACTTCAAAACAAACACAGTTCTTACATTATTAATAGACACGGGTGCAGACATTTCATTGCTAAAAGACCAAGCAAATGAATATAACAACTTAAATTTCAGTAATATATCAAATATTACAGGCATTGGGCAAGGAACCATACAGTCTATAGGAACAATCGATCTTGACCTACGCATTCAGGATGTTCTAGTACCACATGAATTTCATGTAGTACCTGAGAATTTTCCGATACCATGCGATGGCATAATCGGTTTAGATTTCATTAAAAAATACAATTGCATATTAGAATTTCGAAGCAACCAAGACTGGTTCATAATAAGACCCAATAACTTCAATAGGCATATAAACATTCCAATTTTACGCAATTTAGATTCCGACACATTATTACTGCCAGCTAGATGCGAATTAATTAGACAAGTCAAATTACTCACTAGTGAAAAAACGGTTAAATACCAAATCAGGAACTACAACCGGGCATAATAATAGCAACCACAATTGTCGATAGTGAAAACGCATTGATTCGTATTATAAAT
>JAWNOC010000041.1:600000-817961 GCA_035046325.1 Drosophila niveifrons
CAAAAAACTGTGACGGGGAAGGGGGTAGGGTGGAAACAAAAGGGTCTATAGATAAGACGGGCTGTGATCAGGAAACGTTTGCGTCGCCATTTTCATTGTCAGAAACAATAAATTTTACGCATAAAACACTAAGAGCAAGTGTGTTCTTCTTTTTTCCCCTATATTAAAGTTTTTTTTGGGGACCAGAGTACGGAAAGGCGTTGAGAGATAAACGTCACACAAGATGAAACTAAATTTGTATAAAACTCTCTGCGGGTGAAGAGAGGAAAAGCGGGGACGACAGGGCGTATGCGTAACTGTAACTACAGAGCTTTTGCTTTGAAAATTTGCACTGGCTTAGAAATCCAAGACAATATCAGGTCAACTCAAACGGAAACGGAAGTGTCAAGTAGTCGTAAGAACGGCATGTGAAAGAAAGGAAGCAAAAAAAAACAAAGACGAGAGGAAAAGAAGAACAAAATAAAAAGTCGAATGAATGTAGCATGAAAAATGGCAAGCGCGAAGCAATTTGAAAAATGAAAGGGGTAAAGGCAGGGAAAAAACGGCAAAAACGAATGTTGTACAATGAAGAATAACTAGGACCAAACCAAACTATACCCTGTAAATTAATCTAACTAAATTATCATATAATTAAGAGTGTGAAGTTTGAATTTAAGTTTGGTGTGAAAGAAATTAAGTTCAGTTTTTTTTTTTCGTGTTCCTTTCCTTACGTTCTAAGACTTAGCAGAAGTACTTCAAGTCATAAACAGACTAGTTGAAACACTGCGTGAATTTCTGTGTGTGGCCGCACACAGCGTTTGTGATTTAGTATCGGGCAGCCAACCTCACATCGTAGACATCACGCCCACAAGTCAAAAGGAAAAAAAAAAAAGAAAAGGGTTTTTTTTGGTGTGGTGGCTCGATTTCCCAGGCTGTTTTCTCAAATTGGCAAATAACAACAAACGGAAATACTTGTCTACAGGTGTTGGGGGACCCTGAGCCCTTTTCTATCTCTCTTGCTGTGGCTTTAGGTTTGCCGTGAATTTTGTCACCTTTTGCTTACGTGTATAAAGTGTGTGAGTGTGTGTTGTCACAGCTGAATTATGTGCTAATGGTGCGAAAGCTGATTTCTCAATTTCCGTTTTGGGTCCTGATCTAAGTGGAGACAGATACTGAGCTAGCTATTCGAGCATACCTTAAATTCCAGCACCAATCTGGCTTCCACCAGCTTTAATGGTCAGCGGAAATGAAAAGTTTTAACAGCAGTTGCACGGAAATTGCCAAACCGCAGAGAAATTAAAAACACTCGTTAATAAAATTTCAAAATATATATGTATTTACTTGTTTTTTTTTGTTTGTGAGTATAAAAAACACATTTTAACACTTGGAATGTTGTATATATTTTCAAACCCATAGATATACAAACATATTCTATACATTTTCAAACCTATAGATATACAAACATATTCTCAATGAATTCAATTACTTTATCAGCGGCAAGAGCAATGGCTAAATCAAATATCTGCATATAAACATATATCATTTTATACACACAGTTTGTATAAACATTTGCCGAGCAGCAGTAAAATGCATAAAAATGCTGACCATCGCCTCATGTTTTCGTCATTAAATGCGCAAATATTTCGTGTATATTTCACTAAGAAAATGCTTCGCACAGTGGAATATAGAGTGCAACATATTTGAATGTTTAGAATTAAAAAAACTTTATAGAAATACTTCTTTCATTCACTCCTTGATACTATCTAAATATCAATACGCCTTAAGTATCTTCAGCGATTTATTAAAGGCAGAGCATCCACTGTATTTAGAAAGATATTTCATTTTTTTTTAACGCGTTTGGCGCACAAATATAAAAATAATTTTTATTTTGCTTTTAATTTTTGTGCGATGCCAAGGTGAATGTAAAGCAACACACACACACACACACGCAGAGAAAAGTACAACAATTTCTCACATCGCGTCTCAGAGTTACAGCCCCCCGACCCTCCGCCCCCGAACACGGAGGAACAGCGGGCGGCGCAAATGAACGAATATGAAAAGCAAAGTATACAGCTAAGAACACACCCACACAAATATACATTTGTATTTATATAAATATAAATACGTACGTATATCTATGTGTATATGTGTATATAATTGAGATAAATTTTATTTTACGTCGCATTTCATGTTGAAGGTCGTTCGTTGATATTCACTTCATTTGACGTTGCGAATTCCTTGCGACTGTCTCATGCAGCGTTTCATTTGGGGGATTTTTGTAGTTGTTGTTGCGGGTAGTTGCACTAATGATCGACAAATTGATTTACACAATGTGCTTACATATTGTACGTGAAGAGCACAACATTATTATATCAGACAGTAAGTGAGCATTATCAGTCAATTATGTGCATATTTTAAGCACTCGTCCTTCCTGCTTCGCATTCACTTCCCTCAATTGTATTTCTGTGCTTTTTAGTTTCTTTTTGTTTCATTTCTGCTAGCTGCCAAATATAATGTATATTTCAATTCTGAATGGCTGTGATTATATGTCTGCGGTTATGTTCCTCAATATTGGCAAGCAACCAAAATCTAATGAAAAACCATTTTGTTTGAATGTTCGACAACAGCGATACATTCTCGTATTCGATATTATTTCTATGCTTTTGGTATTCATATGAATGAAATGTAAGTAAAACTAATAAGAACAGCTCTAGCATTTCATAATCAATCTGATTAAAAAAGAATTAAGACAAAGGCGAACACGCTTATCACAAAATAAATTTATAAAATCAGCTGCTAAATAACTGAACGAGTCGCTTACACTTCTTGCCAAGTAAAAGAAAAAGTAAGAGTAATTATTAAATTAAAATATGAATATAACATAGTACAATATTAATCAATGGTTAAAATCGTACATACGTTTCCCATTATAAAAATATACTCTTCAAAATAGATATCACAATTATCTACAGTTATTGAGAGAGACATCGAAATTCGAAATCAACCATGTGCAAGATACAGGCTGTATAATTTATGGTCCAACAAATGTTTTCCACTTCCTGATTCAGAAAACTAAATAGACCAATACATTTTATAAGTTCAACAATATTGCTAAAAATAAGTAAGAAATTTACAGTCGAGCACACTCGGCTACCCATTTTTCATATAAGCAAAACATACCATACCAAGCCAGAAATGCTGAAACATACGAAATGCTGTAATTGGAATATCGATATACTATTACGTCCAAAATATATCATAGAATACAAAATATACCAGATAAAATAATAAAGTAAATAATGATTCGGACCGCTGCAAAGTTATTATAGCGTTTTACCTTAAGGGTATCGGATATAATAATGTATATTTAGCTATGCAACCGCATAACTCTTACTTCACATTGAAATATTTATTGTTTGAGGCAATCAAAATATTCTTTGAAATAACAAGCGATGTAGAAAATGAGAGCAGTGAGCACGTAGAGTGGAATCAAATACCCATTTTTATATATAACTGGCATATATGGCATATCCAATGCCATTTTCATTCGCATTCCCATTTTCATGCTGTTTCCTCTGCAATTTTATTTAAATTTTTAATGTGCAAGTATCTGGCGGTTGTCTGAGCCGCAGCTGCAGGTAAAAATTCAGCAGTCGCAACACCAATAACAATAGCAACAACAGCAGCATTAAAATTGCAGACAAAGCGTGAGTGCATGCATATACGTATGTAAATATGTACATATGTATGTATGCCTGTAAGGCTATAACGCATACGCCATGTGGTCCGCAGGAAACTAACAAATGAGCGAAACAATACAAGAGAAATATACAGAGAGAGAGAGAGAGAGAGGGAGAGAAGGGACAAGAGAAGAGAAGAGAAGGAGGAGAATAAGAGCAGCGGATGCTAAACAAATTAAAATTGCAATTTAATGCATTGCAGACTGAGCAGCAGTCAGAGTCTTGTTAAGATTGCATTTGCCAAATGCAAACTCAGCAAACCAAACACAGACACACACGCAACTCAATTCTGCATGTAGACCTTTCGCGCCAAAATGTACAAACTGTAATTTCCATATTGCAAACATTATCGTGGTCTTGTTGTTGCTTGCTTAGACGCTGCCTTCGCGTCAGTTGCAAAAATAATCGAAATTATGTAAATGCCATCAGATGGTGCTCGTCATTTGTTTTATTTATTAGCCATAGCAGCGTCAACAGCCGCACATGGGTCATCATCAGCCAATTTCATTTGCATCAACAACAGCAATGTCCCCAATTCGCATTTCACATTTCCCATTCCCCATTTCCCATTTACTCTTCCATTTCCCATTTCATCACTTCTCTCCCATCATTCACTCACTTCTCTTTCTCTCTCTCGTGTAATTTATGAGCCTCAGGTAACTTTCGGTACATCACAATTACATTTTTCATCTATTGTTCTCTCTTCCTCTCTCCAAATCAGCTTACCATATACACTTTACATTGCGTATACGCAACGTTTGATGCCCCAAGTGCTGACTGCATTCACACACATAATTTCTCATTTGCTTCGGTTAATTATTACCGAAATATAGCATGTTGTGTGTGCGATATTTAATTGTTGCTGTTGCGCAATTGCAATTTAAATGCAATAAGACGATAAGTGTTGTTTGTTGTTCTTATTGTTATTGTTGCTGTTAATTTCACATATTAAACGCTTTTTATGTAACCAACAAACTGCTCATTATTTTCGAGTGCTTGTTCAAATTAAATGCGATGCCAGCCAGCTGACCATTAAGTGAGTAGCCCAGCTCCCTCGAATAAAACCGATTCAGCACTGAGTTATGACTCTTTACGGCACATTCTCGGACAGCTCAACTTGATGGTTTCACAAAAGCTTTAATATGAAATTTGTCCTTCCTTGAACTGCTTTTAGCGTATTTTGCTCTCTAGCTCTTTAAACACTTTCCATGAGAAATGACTAGCAGCATAATTTATGAGAGAAATAAATAATTAAAAATGAAAAATAAATAAAACACTATTATATGTAAAGGAAAATATTTTCAAATACAAAACATGAAATCATTATCACCTAGAGACCAATCTATGGAAGAACAATTTTATTAAAAAACAAAACTATCAAACAAAATGTTGAAATTTAGATAAATTTCAATCAATAATTAACTGCACCACTTACTATAAAAATAAACAAGAAAGAAAGATTCAGTTGAGTATGCTCGACTGTGAGATACCCTCTTCCCATTTAAACTATAGCAAAATATTGCGGTATTCTTCTAAAAATATACCGAACGAATATGGAAAAATACAAAAATATACCGAAGTCTATATTTTGTACTATTATATTAAAAATATAGCAAATCAACTAAGACTCCACTGCAGTATTAGTTTTTCAGAATATGTTATTTCTTTAATAGCTTTTTAAATATCTAAATTTTAGGAATAATAAATACTGTAGGTATTACACTCGCTTTTCGATTTTTCGGATTTACGAGGGTGGATGTGAATGTGGCAAAAATCTAAAACAAATATTAACTACGTGTAAAAATAAAAAGTTTTTTTAAAAAAATTATACTATCTCTAATAGTCTCTGAAATCCAGTGTTTTATACGGACGAAAAGAAGTCAGACAGACGAAAAACAGATATATCGTCTCGGTTGTTGACGTTCAAGAAAATATTTGATTTATAGATATGCTATATATATAGATATGATATATGCTATATAAAAAATATATGCGTTCATAATTCACCACCTTTAGAGATGATTTCTGTATCTCTTATGTTAAATCAAATTAAATAATACATACACATGAAACTGAAAAACTATTAAGACAAAGACATATTTATAATATAAATAAACCCAAAATGAATATTACTTTGGATACAATACTTAAATGTAAAAATTAAATGAAATCAAAAGGTCAAACAAAACAAAGTTTCTCATGCTTTGAAAATAGATATATGTAGTGTGAAACCTAAATGTTAATTTATTTTTTTGTATATTTATTATTTTATTTCTTATATCAAGTTCAATGAGACCAATTTGAAGATTACTTGAGACTTGATTCATTAGCAATTTTCGGTATTACCCTATATTAAGCAGATAGTGCTGGCTTTAAGATGTAGTTCGATGCTACTAGGTTCTGACCATGTCAATTGCTGCAATGTCCTGAATATTTAACGAATTCAGCGAGCGTATTGTATAAATAACCTCAACACCATTAAATTGTCAAGCAGCCCCTGTGCGATGTGAGTGTGTATCTGTGTGTCGTGTGTGTTTGAACACGTAGCTAGACTGCAAACTTTATTTAGAGATGTCAAACTGTCGTTCAACGTGGACACGTTACACTGTCCAGGACAATGTACCGGGGAAGCGGACTGAAATGCAGGAAGAGTGCACTGAGAAGTGTTCTTTCTCCCTTGCCCCATACTGGGTCAGACATTCAGCGAGTCAACAGTAAATAAAGCGTTAAATTTTAACAAATTGTTGTCAGCTGCGCGTGTGAACATGTAGCAGCTGCTGCTATGGAAGTGGATGTGGATGTGTTTGTGGATGTGTGTGTAGATGGTGCTACAGAGCTACTCAATAAAATGCCAGTGGAATCGATGGCTATTCAATTACCTCATTTCCGGCTGCGCATGGTAACTAAAAACCTGCATCTTGATTAATTGTTTTGTTTGTGCACGTTAATTGATTTATTTTTCGCTGATCCGCTGAACCAAAATTCCAACAGACAGAAAGAGCCCTAATTATTTATGCCAAAATACATTTGCCGACACCAAAAACCGACCCCATTTGAAGCAACGTTAACATGCATTTCCGCTCCGCTCCGCATCGAAATATTCGAATAGTTCTCGGTTCTCAGTTCGCAGTTTGCAATTCACAATTCACATTTCGCAGTTGTTATTAGATTATGGCTAAAATTCAATTCAATTTAAGTGCAAATATGTGTTCGCTAATGTTGCACGCCACTCTTAAAGCAACCGCTGCCCCCAACCGTGGCCAACCAACCCACAAATCCCACCAACTACTGCCGTCTGTGGCAATGTTGGCTTGCCTTTATCCTGCTCTCTGGGCATCCTCTGGCTTGTTGTTGTGGTTCATGTTCTTGCTCGTCCGGTAGGCTGATGGCTTCTTGCTTGTGCGTAGTTAGCGTCTGGTGGCATTGGTCGCATTTGCTTTGGCTTTAAAGTGGTTTTCCGTTTCGTGGCTGACCAGAGAGAGAGAGAGAGAGAGCGCCGTAAGTGAATGCGTTGCCATGGCACGTGTCTAATTAGAAGCAGAAAATCTCGGTCTGGCCAAGTCAAATCAAATACTCGTAGAACTTTTGAAACTTTCGACAACATAACTTCTCGCCTTTCAACTCATATCGAATAAACTATAGCATATCGAACTATCGAACTTTTATGTTGCAGAAAAATTGCTTCAATTACTGCGACTACAACAATATGATTTTAATCGATACTCTGACCCCGTCTGCCCTTCTTCCATTATGCTGGCCAACAATGGCAAAGTTCCCACAGGTAGCAGGTAATCTGCGGAATAATGTCGGATCATTAAGCGGTCGTGCTTGCTGCTGTTGTTGACAGCATCATAACCGTTAGTGAGCAACGCGGCGTATGCGTGTTATAAATTAATACATTTTACGTTGCACGCTGGTCACCACAAGAGCCAATAATTAACTAAGCACCAGCCAGCCAAGTTCGATGACAAAATACTGCCGGATATTGCAGCAGCTCACTGCAATCGGTTTGGAGTTTAATGCTAACGAGGTGCAACCAGACGGACAAACAGCCTGGCAGCCAGGCAGTCTCATAAGTCAAAGTCATTAGCACACGTAGTCAGACATTGACTGGGTTGCAAGGCAGCTCATTAAATTAATTAAACGTCGACGAATTGCGGCCTGTTTATTATTTAGCTATTGCGCATTTTTATTTGCAACGCTAAGCATTTGCAGCGCAGTTGCAGACATTCGGTTGCAGTTGCCGTTTTGTTGCAACTTAGCTAAAAACTTTTAATGAGTTCACTGCGGCCCATCTTTGGCAACGTGTTAGTGGCAACTATACGTCGCACATCGTTAGACAGCCTTAAAAATCGTTGTGCATTTTGAATGCGAGTGCCACGTTTAGCTAAGGACTTTAGCTGTGTTGCTGATGCTTCTCCTGTTGCTGTTGCTGACATGGCAAAGGAAATAGAAAAAAAAAATGCAGTGATTGCGTCAGGATTGCTGGAGACCCAGAGCTACAACGAGATACGAGAATAAGCATGGGAATGGGGGCATGAGTGAGGGAACGAGAGTGAGTGAAGTCTCTTGTGTTTATCTTTTGCAGCTGTCAGCTGGCCCTTTGCATTCATCTTGTGTGGCTTGCGTCTGGGTCTGTCGCCAGCCATCCTGTGCTTGTGCCTGTGCCATTGTTGAGCCATTGTTGAACTTTGAAATTGCCTTGAAATTGCTGTGCTCACATCAATCAATTAGCGTTGCCCATGCCCGTTGCTAGTGCTATTGCTCAGCTCTCTCTCTCTTCTCAGCTGTGCTGTGCTGTGGCCTGTTTGTTGTCATGTAGACAGCACTTTTCAGCTGATTTAAATTTTATAGCATTTGACTTAAAGCGCTTGAGAGCTTTGCCAAAAAACAAAAAAAGCATGAGGAATCCAAAGAAAAAAAAACACATAAATTTGAAAGCAAGACCAAAAGCAAAAGCAAAACAGGAAACTCATACAGACGCAGCTCGAATAGCAGTGCTGATTATATATAGTATAAGCGCGAAATGTTCACTCACACAGACACGCACAGACTGCGCACACACCCACAAAAGCCACCGTAATGAATGTGTAAAGGGTTAGCCAAAGCGAGTGAGTGAGTGTGAGAGCGTAAGAGTGCATGGACTAAGATGCCCGAGAAGAGAGCGGGGGACGATGTTCGGATGCCCGACCAGGGACAACCACAAAGTGTTTGGTAAAAAACAATTTAAGAAATGTACGCGCCAGAAATGCTTTTAGAGCAACAACATTTTATTTTGTTTTTTTTTTTTTTTGTTTGTCATCAAACCACATGGCGTATGCGTGTTTTATGCGCTTCCACATCTAAATTAAACAGCTTAATGAACTGTACGTCTAAGAAATTCCAAAAAGTGAAGAGAAGAATAAAATAATTGAAATGCATAGAAATAACTTGCTTAGTCAATGAATGAAATTTCGCACTTGATGAAAACCGAGAGCGCAATGCAAATGCGGAATAACGAAATAAAAGTAAAATGAAAATGAGAATGAAAATGTTAACAGGCAGCATTCAATTTGTGCGCTCACTCACCACACATGCATACAAATTACTAATGCTAATTTTATTTGCTGCTGCCAACGGAAAAGTACAAAAAGTCACAAAGCAGACTCTTGAATACACTTGTAAAAATGCTCTTTTATGTTACTTGTAATTATTAACTAAAACAGTGTATTTAAAGTTTATTATAAATTCTGTAGAAAATATTCACAACAATAGTAAAAGTAATAGTTTTTTAAACAACTGCATATGACAGTTGCTTGATACTCTACATTTCTCCCTCTGCTGGCTGGAAATAATCAAGTTGCGCAAGCATCAAATTGGCAAGCGGCATTAGAATCATAAAATCTTATGGGCCCGGCCCTTGGTTAGGTGGCTCTTTTTTCGCTGCACGCTTCTGCTCGGCATAAATTTAAATGTCAATGGGCAATTAAAGTGGCCCACAAAAGTATGCAACATAAACTTGAAAGTGCGCGCGTGGGTCACAGCAACACTTTGGAACAGTCGGTAGTTGGAACACTTGACAGTGCATTAGAACAGCTTAACACACCCTACACACCACAATCCCAGCACACACACACACACACACACAGTCTCATTTTTCTGTGCTGCTTTCCGTTGCGGGGTTGTTGCTTGGATGAGAGGTTTTTCTCTGGCAGCCAAGGTTCCTTCTTTCTTTCTGATTATTACTTTTCATTTTGTCATAACGATTTTCATATACATTTTTTTTTTGCGTTTTTTCATCTTTGCTATGCCGCGGTTTGGGGCATGCTCGAATATTCATGGGCGTAGCAACGGATTTACGCATGGCATGCAAAAATGATGAAGATGAATTACCGCCGCTGTCATGTCGCTGCAGATACATCTGTATCTATCTATATATGCACACCCGGTAGATACATATGCATATGTATTTATCTATTTTAGGTGACATTGTTGATATTGATTTGTTGCCTGTTCGCTGAACCGAAAGCATTTGTTTAAAGCAAAAAGAAAACGAAAACGAACACGGTAACGAAAATGAAAATAAAATCATATCTTGGGCTTAGTAATTTGTGCTTTGTCATTTATCATTTGTTCAATTGATTTTCGTCAAAATTCGAGGGCAACACGCAAATGCATTCGCTTGTAAGAAATAAATTGATGTTGCCATTTGATTATTAATTGTGTTCAGGTATGTTCGCTCCCATTTAGAATTCAGAAAATTTGACACACTGGAATGCTTGCTTTAAATGGCCAATAAATATTTAAACGAGAAAGAAAACAGATGCACTTAAAGCGACGTTATTTCAAAAATAAAATATTCATCTTTATTTAAATGACCTCAGCGCAAAGGACATTATAATTTTGCATAATTGAAAAGTAATATTAATTTACCGTAATGAAGTCAATTATTTAATGAGCGGACTTAAATAAATGGTTAAACTGTCTAACAGCATAAGCCGCAAAACTTGCAATTAGCAGACTAATTCAAAATTTGGCATTATTATTTCAATAGTTGAAAGTTTTACTTTCAGCGTGTTTGTTTTGGCCAACATAATAGCTGAAATCAACATGTGCATAAAACATGAAGTATGAGCTGTTTATGTGAGCATGGCGTGGGTCGAAAAGCCGGCTTTAAAAACTAATGCAACTCTCATTCTCATTTTCATTCTCGCAACATGGACAGGCAAACAAAAGGTGCGGATACAAACAAACTGTCGACAACCTCAGAGAGTGCTGCAGCATATGCTAGTTTACTTGCACGAGTATACATATATGTGTGTGTGTGTGTATCTAGTGTGTTGTGGCAAGTTTGTGTGTAATAACCAATTTGAAATGGCACCACACAGTTACACAGTTATGCAGCCAGCAGCCAGCAGCCAACGGAGCAGCAAACGAGCAAAGTTTTACCATTTTTAATTTCGCCAGTTCGCAGGGGTAGCTACACATTTTTTTTCCTTTGCCAGCACTTAGGCTGATTAAAGTGCACAGACCAGACAACCAAAACAATAACAAGAACAACTCTTGCAACAACTACCATGGCACAAATATTTGCAGCAGTCTGTCATATGCGATTCGCCATTAGTTCCCAACACTGCCAGCTATATATTCTTGTCTGGATAAGAGCTAATGGCAGAAAACTTGTAAATTACCAAAATATTTTTGTCTCAAGCTACAACTGGGTGCTTTCTAAATCCTAAAGGTTAAACCACTCAGAATCACAAGAATATTAAACATATTTAAAACACATCATTTGTTTTTACCATAGACAGTAACTATTATGAATTTTTTTATTAATTATTCATTACTTTATTTATTTTTTAATTAACTTAGAAACAATAAATAAATTAGAAATTTTATAATAAAAATCATATTCGAAATTCTACATAATTAATTGACATTTAAGAAAGAAAACCAAATTCAAAAATAAAAATTAGAATTAAAATCGTACTACAAATTCTTCATTATTCATTGAAAGCTGCTAAACTATAAATACTTACAGGACGAGATTATCAAAAGAGTTTTAAATTTAAAATTTAATATCAAAAGTGACAAGCTAAAGAATTCTGATATCAGCTTTACATAAACTTACATAATACTTGTTAAATGCTCGCTTACTTAATATTTGCTAAGCCTTATTTACCAAGAAACAAAAGAAAATTGACTATACACTGACATCATTATTTGGCATTTGAGAAGAGATTGGCAAACGTATTTTAAATACGGAATGTAATATAAAAAGTGCCAACCGAAAGCTAACGAAATTCCGATAAAACATTTTGTGGATCTCCTTGAACTTATGCAGTTATGTATGTTATTGTGATATTAACTTTAATATGAGTACAAAACTTGCTTAATCTTTGGGCAAAACATGTTGTTGATTTATATGCTTGTCGTTAAATTCTTGACATACTTTTGTTTATTCTTTTGAGCCTGCGGCCAGGAGCACACATTTATTTGTTGTTGAAGTTGGGCATTTGTTATACCGCTGCCAGACGTATAAAAAGTGTTATTAAAAACCTATAAACCCAATAAAGACCACCCATTTCGTTATTCCTGCACAATTCATATAAAAATGCCAAAGCGTCTGTTTAAAAAAAGAATGTGTTCGGGGCACACGCGGCGTATGCATAATGCGACACGTTAATAATGTTTGTGTGTGTGTGTGTGTATGGGTATTTGTATTTATATATGCTGTGTGTGTGCGTGTTATTGCCGTTATCATTTTGATGTGCAACAGTTTACAATTGTTGAGCAATTTGCCGTACAATTTTAAAGCTCTTAAATGGCAGGCATTAAAAAATTCATTAAATTAACAACAAATCAGCGACATCAAAAAACAGTTGCGAGTGCTAGACTGGAAAATACTCTCCACTTTCATTCTGTTCAAAGGTATGCGTTGTGACATTTCACTGAATAAAACTTTTTAAACATTTAAAATTACTCATCGCGTGTTCTTGGCGTTTGTGTTGAGAACGCAAATAGCGATAAAGTCAGCGAGCTGCTTCTTGGCCGAACTGTCAACAGTTACCAAAATGCACAAATTGAGTAAGAGGAAATTGCGCGCTTATGTGTGTGTGTCTGTGTGTGTGAGTGAACGGATGATAGGGAAAACTGTGAATGCTCTCGGCAAATCAAAGAAAAACTGCTGATTTTCATATCAGAAAAATTGCCGGCGTTGGCACAAAAAATCGCTTTACTATCCACAGACAGCACTCAATTGAATTGAGAGTGCATGCAAATACTTACACACATCATACATATATACTCAGCATTTAGATATACTGTATATATGTATATGTAGTGTGCATATTCCCGATTAATGTACCTCTCTCTTACACAGAATTGCTCTTTTGATATTGTGCATAAATTAACTTTACAAAGTTTTTGCTGATTGAAATTGCATCGAATGAGATTTTATCAATGGCTCACGCCCGCCCATCGAAAAGGGGGCGTGCTTTTGCCAATCCGTGCTGAGGTGTGGCAAATTATATTTAATGATTATAGCAACACTTGTCAAGTACTGTCTGCGATGTTCTCCTTGAACCGAGTTCAATCAAATTAGTTGGCAATTACATAGCTCTTAATGTTGCGGATGCATTAGGAGAACTTTGAACGAAATTAGACATATTTTTTTTTAGATTTAGAGCAGTCTATTAAATTATTATGAAATATACAAATTTAAATTGAAAATTTAACATTCTTTTGGGTGAATTATATAGCTTTTAAAGTTGCAGTTGCGTGATGGAAACTTTAACCGAGACTTGACATGTTTTTACAAATTGAGAGCAAACTATTAAATTATAACATAAAATACGCAAATTGTAAATTAATTGTTAATGTAAATTTACAAAAACAGAAATTCAAAATCTTGAGTTAAATTAAAAATCTTTTAATATTGCGGATGCCTTGTAGGCATTGTTTTACAGATGGAAAACAAAGAATGAAACTTTTTTGGGAAATATACAGAATGAAAAAGAGAGAATTAAAAAATTATTGTTTAGCTTTGTCAAAACAAAAGAATTCGGTTAATAATCTGATATATTTGGAATGTAAATTGTATAATAATATACCAGAAATAGCATTCCGTATACTTAAATGTTTTTAGAATGTTCATTTGGCATATTTTGAGATTATTATCGCTCTGTTTATCATATACTAAAACCGGCTAGCGAGTATTAAAACTCGACTGCATCTTTTGGCCTCGATTCAAATTAACCTCAAAATATAAAGATTTAAATCAGAAAACACCTCATAGTTAGAACGTGCAATAATTTGCAATGGCTGAACAAACTCCTAACTAGCTATGATCCAGGTCTAGTCCAAGTTAATCGGAAATGCAAGGGCTTCAAGCAACTCAGCCAGGTCAATTCCTTGCCGCTCTCATACTTAATATGGCTCAGCATGACTCAATTTGGCTGCGTTTATACGCAAATTTGCGAGCTCCAGATAGCTAGTGAATCCCCCAAGCGAGTGCCCGAATATCCAGTGCAATTCAAAGCTGCACGTGAGGGTTTGAGACAAACAAGTTGGAGCTAAGTCAGGGACAAAAGTGAAGCAGATGGCGCTATAGAAAAACACATGTGTAAGTGGAAGATAGCGAGGGGATAAGCGCAGGAAAGTATGCAATGCAGTTCAACTGCCAAAGAGAGTCGATATAA
Source organism: Drosophila niveifrons (assembly GCA_035046325.1). Taxonomy (NCBI): domain Eukaryota; kingdom Metazoa; phylum Arthropoda; class Insecta; order Diptera; family Drosophilidae; genus Drosophila; species Drosophila niveifrons. The sequence goes on from JAWNOC010000041.1 coordinate 614,399, forward strand.
ATTCATTTATTCATGAGCTGAAAACCGGAAATAAATGTGCTACCTGTGCAACGATGACTTCCCTTTACTCCATGAGTGTGCGAGTGTGTTTAGGACGGGGGGGATTCTGTGTATAAAATATGAGTGTCTGTCTGCATCGGTCTGAACGACATGCGTGAAAATATTTGATTTGGCTTTGTCTGGCCATAAATTATGATTGCAAAAAGTTTGTTGCACCTGCACGGGAAAAGTTTTGAAAATGGTTCAATTGAATATGTCGCTAGTCTAAGCCCGATGCGAATGAGTACTAATTCAAAAGGGCGTGTTTGCTCAAATTTAAATTGTGCGCATTATTGGCAGAGTGCACTCAAAGGTCTTCTCTACACACACTCTCACTCACACACACAGGCGCTCTCAAAAATTTGCAGCAGACAGGCACAAATTTGATGCCAAAAGCCGTTTTGCTAGACAGAGATGGTGAGAGTTGGAAAGAGAGATAATGTCAAGTTGAAGCAATCGCTGCACACGCACAAGTTCTTGACTGCACACAAATAGCAAAGTACTCACAAACACACTCCACACACACACACACACATATACACGCGCATATGCTGCAGATGCCTCTATTCAACTTTCACTTTGAATTTGCCAAGTTTTTGCACACGAGATGCCATCTCCCCCTTCCCCCCCCACCGCTTACGGTTCGATTCTCGCACACATAAACACACTCACACATATAGACTGAGATTTTGGGCCCGCCTTTGATTTTAAAGATTTATCGTGCATTTCGTAGCATACTTATATGCGCCATTTGCATATTAATAGAGCAGACGCTTTCCAGTCTTCCAGCTGATGGCGTTTGAGAGTGCATCCCAATTGCTTAAAACAAGCCACGTGCTGTCAGTTTATCAATAATTTCAATTGCAAATTCAAATCGATTCCTTTTTGACTTGCTGCGAAATCTCTGTGGATATCTGCCGCCAACATCAATTTGGGCTGCTTTTGATTAATAGAAAAATATTGAAGAAATAATATAGAAATGCAGATAGAAGCGGCAACTCAACACTTTCAACCGATGTTTAAATATTTAATAAACATACAACAAAAAAATACTATGCGAACCAAAGAATTGTCCAACCTTAAAGAGTGCTTGGCATTCATAAAACTTTTGATTGACCATTGTTATTGTTGCAGGATATTGAAGGCACATAGTTTTCTGACCGCAAACAACTTACCTACATATAAAGTGTGCAATATGTGTGTGTATGTGTGCTTGGGTGTGCGTAAAGAATTTTCAGTTAGTCATCGTTGTCGTCATTTTCCTTCGACTAGTTTGTCCTTGTCGTTTCCTCTGTTGTGTCCCTCAGCTGCAAAACTCAATTCAATGAAGTCATTTTTATTTTGTTTGGCAACTCGTAGAGAAATATCGACAACAGCATTTGTCGGCAAAACTACAAGAAAACGTACTATGAAAAGGGTATCCCTTTGAATGCCGCAAATAATCATAACAGCAACAAGAAAAAAAAAAGAAAATAAGCAAAAAAAATAACATCAAATTGTGTGCTATATGCTTGAGTAATATGAGACAAGTAGGCACGAGAGCGGAATAAAATCGAGGCAACATATGACCATAATAACCGATATTAAATGCATTTCCTTTGGTCGGACAATGAAAATGATTAAATGCAATATTTCAAGAGCCATTATAAGTACTCGATTTGCTGCTGAACATCGATTGAGAAGCATGTTTGCAAGTTGTTCATATATATAATTTTTTTTTGATTTGCTGTTGGCTCCTTGGGCAGATTCAATACTATGTGCACATGCAATAGACCAAGAAAAACCAAAAGAAAGGTCAACAAGAAAAGAAACATGTGTACTTGTTGAATTTCAAGTAGCTTTTCCTGAAAGAAATTGATTTATCAAGAAGAAAAGTGCAGAGTGCTCTGCTTGAGTTTTATCATATATAGTAGCACACGTATATATGATTTGTAACAAACAGCCTTAAGTAGAATGATGAGTTATGTTGGGATTAAAATAAAATAAAAACTGTAATTTAAAAAAAATTGGGAATGCAGCGTTAAAAGGTTTAACTTTACAGTTCGAAAGATGAAGCAAATTATTTATTCATTGATATTGTAGATAGAAAAACTAATTAGGGAATAGTGTCTCCTATAGCTGTATAGTTTTATTATTATAAGTGAGTAGTATATTTTGTTATTAAATTAAAAAGTTGTGTTTTTTTAAAAGAAACGTGTTGATATTTTATCTTGTAAGGTCAACAATCAAAGCAAAAGAACTCATTAGTTTTTAATATAGTTCACCTCGGCTGTAGCAATGTGGGACAATTGTAATTAATGTGTTTTATGTTTATTGTGAATAAAGTAAAATGGTTATATTTTATAAGCAAGGTTCCAATAAATAAAGAAAGTTAATTAAAGTTCTAGCTACCCATAAAATATATCAACGTTAACAGTCAATACGGTATAGCTACAAGACTGGCAATATAGGAAGAAAAATATTTGAGGAAACAGGTTAACAATGCAATGCAAGAGATTTTAAATTAATTGATATTCTTCAACAGAGGTCGCTTTTAGGATTGAACATTTTTCTTAAAATACATGTTTTTATAGATTATAATCTTGAATTTAAATTTAAAATTTTCATTGGAGAATTTCAATCTACAAACAATATTGATTTACAATTTTCTTCTTGGTTTTAGAACGTTTTTTATTAGTGTGTACTTGATGTTTCTCAGACTCTTTTCTGATTTCAATACTTAAATTAAATAAACTTTTTACATTTTGTAGTACAAAAGAATATAGTAAAATCTGACTGCTATACCTAAGTCGATCCAAATAAACTATTATCAGTTACTAATATACTATTATATATTTTTGTTTTGTCCTCTGCAGCTTTGGAGCCGGCTTTTCCAATGCGCGATGTGACCATAAACCGTAACGTGGATGCCCATAAATTGTACGACGTGCTTGGTGAGGTGGGACGGTGAGTAGTCGAGAATCGAGAATCGAGAATCGAGAATCGAGAATCGATTGAGAGAGAATCGCACTTCGAAATGCAATGCTAATCATATTGGATATTGTGGATACAATTCTCAGAGGTAAATTCGGCACTGTGTACAAGTGCAAGGAGAAGACAAGCGGAATCCAGTTGGCAGCCAAATTTGTGCCGATACCGAAGCGTGAGGACAAGCGGAATGTGGAGAGAGAAGTGGAGATAATGAATTCATTGCAACATCATCTCATTATACAATTGTATGCTGCATACGAATATCAGAAAATGATGTGCGTCGTCCTGGAACTGTAAGGATTTGAAGGCAGTGAATGCTCCTTTTTTCTACACTACTTATGTATACATTTATATATATATATGTGTTGAGTGTTGTGTTGTGTTCTGTGTGTGTTCTTCTTCTTCTTCTTTGTGTAACAAACATCAACAGCAACAACAACAACAGTAACTTCATAACTTTGTTGGTCTTTTGTGAATGCCTTTTGCTACTTTTCCTATTGTTGTTGTTACATTGTTGTGGGACACAATATCTTGCAATCAGTGGAAATGTGCATAAAATACGATTTACACGTACGCACATTATCGTAAAGTAGTAAACTTCTGCCCTACCCAACCCCACTTACATCAAGTCCACCCACTCACACACACACACACACACATGCACAACTATAAAAGTTTCACTATATTTTTTTGGTGGGTGAGGGAAAGAGAAAAAACCTTAAGCAACAGGTTCGCACTTCTTGGCAAAGCAGCTGCTTATTTTTTTATCACTTGTTTTTTTTTTGCTGCTCTCCCAATATTAATGAAAACAGACAAGGGTTTAGTTTTCGGACCAAACTCAATGGGCCATAAAAAGAATTCGATGCAGGTAACGTCGCACTGATTATGCCATGACCTTGACCCACATTGGATGCCGCAATAATAAAAAGAAAGCAACGACAAGAACTAGCACAATAACAAAACGAGAACAACAAACTGAAAAACAATAAAGTCCCATTGCCTTTGTACAACTTATTGTCTAGTCTCTTGGCTTGTCCTGTTAAATTAATATTCATGCCTGAAGTGTGTTATGTAAAAATTTCTTAACAACAATGTGCAGTCACCAGAATGCGAAATAGTATGCATATTTGGTATCTAAGAAAACCACATAGAAGCAGTTTCAAATATCCTGGAACTAAAGCAAATCTCTCCATATTATTATTTATTATATTTTATATTATATATAGTTTTTCATTGGAGCTCACAATACTGATAGCTGTACTTCCAATTTCTATAAAACAAAAGCAAAGCTCTTTTTGAATTTGATATGAAAATTATTAAAATATTTTTTAATTTAGGGTATATTTTAGTCGAGTTAAACCTTCAACGTCAATCTATTGTTGCTGATGTTACAGTTGTTACCTCACTTGTCTGCGAGAGAACTTAATTATTTACTTGGCAACTTGTCTCGCTTTGCATATTCATAAAATGCAGCAAACATACTCGCTTTTTGTGGTCAAGTCCAGAATTCTTTGTCAAATTGCACAAAAATGAAATTTTCGTTTAGTTTTTCCCTAATGAAAATTGCAGTTTACTTCTGTGACTGCTGTGCTAAAGTCCACAAAACAAATAAATAACAATGCCAGAATAGCAATAACAATAATATTTATTTAGATTGCCGCACTAAAATGGTATTTGCCATTGTTGGGGGGGGTGGATTGTAAATATTCCATGAGCAAAGGCAAATATTTCCAAACTGCGTTAAGCGTATAAGTCATATCAATTATAAGTACAAAATCGATGCTGATATAAGCTCTACATATATGCAGTTTGTACACATATTCTCTCAGATAAGCCGATTGTGATGCGATGCGACTAAGTGCAATTTAGCAGCAATCGAATGAGATGAATAAACAAAAGTGAAATCACAAATTGATTTGACGCTGAAGCTGACAATTGAATTGTTTTATTACGCAGCACTAAATTAATCTGGCATCGATTTGTTGATGATAAAAACAGTTGGCCAGTTGTTCTTTTCGAACTTTTACATTTCTTGACTACTTCAAATGGAGTATTCAATAAAATTTGTTTTTATATTTTCAAAAAGTACTTTTTCTGAGTAAAGCGCCTCAACTGGCAAAATTTAAAAATGCAATTTATATATATAATATATATTGTACTTAGCTTAGTCACTTTATGGGTCAGTTGAGAGGCATTATTCACTCCACTTGGCTAGATGTCCATGTATTATCTGATTTTCGTGTTTTGGATACGTATGTAGCTCTTGTAAATAACATAAATATTTTAGGCGGTCAGGTAAGGCAACTAAAAAGAGCTTAAAATCTAGCAATAAGTTGGGAATAACCAAATTGTTGCCTTAACTTTTTGTCTTGGCCATTGCTTGCATGTGTTATATATTTTTATAATTATTTTGATATTCTACAACATGTAAATACTTTCTTCATTTCATTAACATGTATTATATGTTTCTTTTTTTAATTTCCATAAAGCATTGAAGGTGGTGAACTATTCGATCGCGTTGTGGACGACGAATTCGTACTCACAGAACGTGTGTGCCGAGTCTTTATACGTCAGGTGTGCGAAGCGATGGCCTTTATACACGGCAATGGTATTATCCACCTGGATCTGAAGCCTGAGAACATTTTGGTGCTGACTCAAAAGGGCAATCGCATCAAGATCATTGACTTTGGACTGGCACGCAAGTTTGATCCCGATAAGCGCCTGAGAGTAGGTTGATAAGGCACTACTCTACAAGTATATCTACATATTTTCTTATCAATCTTTTTTTATTTTCAAGGTTCTCTTTGGCACGCCCGAGTTCGTTGCTCCAGAAGTTGTGAACTTTGACTGCATCTCATATGGCACAGATATGTGGAGTGTTGGCGTTATCTGCTATGTGCTGTAAGTACTTCAAATACGTACACAAATAACTGCGAGTATTGAAATTTTAATAGAAAACAAAATTAAGAAAACTGCAGACGAGTGTACTTCACTGTGAGACACTTGCTATCTAAGCTCACTGATAAGAAAACAGAGTGAATTATTCTTTTAAAAAAACTCAAAAATACTTTTAAAAGAGTCGAAGTTTTTGTTTGGTATATCATTATACTATTACTGACCGACTAAGCAAAAAAATTAACAAGTTTTTGTCATACGACATTATTTCTTAAATACTATATTATCTATATATATTTTTAATAGTGTCGAATGAGCCTCTTTTTTTCTGTAAATTATCCTGGGGAACAAAGTTATTAAAGACTACAGTTGGGTGTTCTCGACTATGAGAACCACTTTCAATAAGCCCCATTAATATACAGACAAATATAAACATATAATAAAAGCTATATGTGGTATAATATTACTTTAGATTCAAGATGTATACTATAGATAGAAAGAATATTAGAATGTCAACCAAAGCAATTGAAACGCAATTTCCTTCTCAATTTTGCATTTTTTTTGGAATATGGGAATCTTAAAGACTTAAGTTATTTTCCATGTGAAATTAAGACTTTATTTTTACGCTTGCTCTCCGTGTCCTTTTGCCACAAAGGTTTGATACACAAGAGATTTTGTTTGAAATGTTGAATGCTTTGTATGTGTCCACCTGGATAAAATATTTGGTAACCATTCAAAATGCAGTTATAAATTCATATTAAGTCATATATACTATGTTGCATTTTTAGAATAAATTTGTAGTTCTTTTTCATTCTCTGCTTTAAACTTTAAGCAGTTTTTTCAAAAATGAAAGGAAAATGAAAAGAGTATGCTTTTATTTTAATCTTGTTGCCGAGAAAGCACTTCTTATTACTTGACATGGTACTTGAGAATTTAATCAGAGCTCCCGGCAATCAGAGTTTGAGTTCAGGAGTTCTTTACGCCAAGTGAACTAATTAAAAATCTGTGAATATTGCGGCGGATAAGAATTAAATAATCAAAGTCTTAAAAATGCCATAGAAGGTGTTTTCTGGCTAACCGCACAACCCCAAGGGGATACCCCAACCCCAATCCTAGCCCCAACCCCTTCCCGCCTTGCCCCGGCCATCTCTTCACACTCGACAAACCCTCATGAGCTGTGACTGCAGAGCGTCAATTTAATTTAGTTAATTAAACACTGCTGCTGTGTGTTTTTTTATGTGTTTATTTATTTTGTGTGCGTTGCTTTTACATTTCATGTTTATTGACTTTGCCGCACCCACGCACACACACACACACACACACCTATTCACACTCACACACACGAACACACATGTGCAACAACAACTACAACGACGATGGCAATAACAGCATCTCTGGTCTGTCACCATTCATGGGCGAGAACGACATTGAAACAATGTCAAATGTAACCATTGCAAAATACGATTTCGAGGATGAATGCTTTAATGGCATATCCCCGGAGTGCCTGGATTTCATAGCCAAGCTACTGGTAAAGGACTTGAGGTGCGTTTTCTTAATTAGTGTCTAGCCATAACCAGGCCAGCAGCCAACAGCCAACTGCGAGCAGCTTTTAATCAACCAAATGTCCTTCCCTCCCTCCATCGTCTAGCACCCGCATGACAGCCGCCGACTGTGTTAAGCACAAATGGCTGCAACAACGCCCCGCTGCCACGCCCACGACAACAGCGTCAGGCACAACAATAGCAAAGACCGCCTCGGCTAGTGCGAAGACGCGCCTGAAGTCAGAGTCGCCCACACCGTTGGCCTCCGAGTCTTCAGAGGATTCAACGGAAACAATCGAGGAAGCCGATCTGGATGACGATGACGCAGACGCGGATGCGGACGAAGATGAGGAGGAGGATGTGACTGAACAGGATGAGGACAGCGAGGAGCTGGCACAGTTATGCAGCACACACGACCTGGAGGTAAGCAAGCCAGCAAAGAGTTAGCAAATTAATCAAGTAGTACAACGCATACGCATTCAATTCCTTGCTCACCGCATAGAACAAAGAGCTGGATGCCACCAAGGATAATTTAAAGAATTTCATAGTGCGCTGGGAGACGCATCCGAACAGTCCGTACGTCTTCGACGTCGAGGGCAATGTGATAGCGCCATTAAACGAGACCAGTTATCCGCATCCACGACGACCCCACGGCACCGACAGCATCTCCTCATCCCGAGGTGAGTACTGCCGCGGGGGCGGCTCCCAGCGGCAGCGCGACCGCCACGCCCTCATCCATGGCAAGTGAGGCGGAGGCGGAGGGGTCGAGACGGGGGCAGTGCAATCACAACCAATTTGTAAATTACATAATTAACTTGATAACTAATTGTTGTTCTCTTAACTTGAATGAGAAGCGCAGAGAAGGGCATTCCTCTTCTCAATGTTTCCCTCTCTATGTCTCTCTCTCTCTCGTTCTCTCTTCTTTCGTTCATTCTCATTCTCTCTCAATCTATTAATGTTGTGTCTTAACATAAAATGTTAATCTATTGCTATTGTACTTATGTTGTATGTATGTGAGAGAAAAACAAAGGCATGTCAGCAACAGCAACAATTACAACAAAAACAACAATTACTTCTTACAAAGTTGTTTACAATTTAAGCATAACTGTAACTTTAAGCACATCCAACTATCGGATGTTATACACTACTATACAATATTAACCCGATTTGATTAGTTCAGTAAGTCGCTTAGCGTTTTGACACTGTGATAAAGACAGACAAGAGTAATATCAAAATATACTTACTTCAATTTAAAATACTGCAAAACAAACCTTCGTTTAAATACCATCACTCGTCCAGAACTCAATCCAAACATTCCAAATACTATTCCAATCTACCCCAAAAAAAAAAAAACAAACAACAACGACAAGTACATTCCAAAGCAAACACTCAGACTCTATCCTAACCTAGTTCAAGTTTAGCTCAACACCTAGCCACAGTTTCTGAAATACCGGACAAGGTAAGATTCATTATTAAACAAAAACCAATCAAAACAAAACACAAATACAAAATTTTAAAAGTTGCTGCGAAATTCGAAAATCACTTGAGAGATCATCCCATTTAAAAGAGTGTCATGCTTTAACTATTGAGCTCATTTATGTCAACTCAATTCTTATTTATATTTTGGATTATTCAAGTAAAAGATACATAAAAATTGTGCTGAAAGTTTACATCCATTGAAATGTCCTTAAAATACGATATGTCCTTAACATACGATATTGACAGAAAATGCTTGAAAATACAAACAACTACTTTTTTCTTCATTTTAAATTTCATGAAAATAAGTGTTTATTGACCAAATTAAAAAAGAATAGAACTACAAAAGTAACAAACTATTTAACACAAGGCCTATTTTTAAGGTTTTCAAGCACAGATAAAAAATGATATAAAGAATTATTACAATCTTATATCAAGAAAAAAGCCATGTAAAAATTTAAGAACATAAATTCTTGAATCGATAGTAATATTCGTAGAATGGTTAATTTAACTGACTAGAATTTAAGAAACATTGCTAAATTACTGAGTCAAGAGTAAAACTAGACAAGAAGATGATAATTACAACATTCTGCGTAGATTAATATTTCGTTTACTTAAAAATTGTAATTTTGATTTCATGCATGATATATTTATTTTAAGGCTCACTCAATATTAAAACAATAACTTTTTAAACTCAAAACGATGATTGAATATTGAAATATTGTTTCAGGATTTGTTTGAGCTCGAAAATGTTTTTGTACTAAAATTTTTCATTATAGTTTTTAGAATGTAACTTAAAGATTGATTTTACATATTTAATACATGAACATAACTAAGCTCAATAGTTTTCGAGTGATATTTATGCACAGTGTGTTGTCTAACAGGGCTAGCTACTACTTTGATCCATGACTAACTTCTCTGTGGGCCTAACTAACTGAGCAGATGTGTCATAAGCATGTTCCCCATACAAAGATATATCGTTCATGAATGTATGTGTGCGGTGTGTGTGTGTGTGTGTGTGTGTGAAAATGACAAATCGTTTGGAAAACAATTTGATACTTTTCGTCATTATTCTTTGAAGTGGCGCTAACAACACTTATCCATTATTAATCTGTATGTACACTTCGATTATGTTGAACAACACATTAAGATTCATTGCAATGCATTTACAGTTTGTTCGCCCTCGCCATGTGAATCGATAGCCACGCTGATAGATGATGAGCCTGCCGATGAGTTGCAGGCAGCGAGAGACGCTGACGAAGAGTCTCGCAGTGCCGATAGTCCAGCGTCTGCTGCGACGACGCCAATCAATGAATCCCGCGAGAAGCTATTCCCCATTGGGTCCGCGAATGCCGCAGGCTCATCTGGATGTGCCACGCCCACGCCGCAGCATCTGTTCAACGAGAACTTTGACGAGTTCTCCGGCAGTGAATCGAGTGCCCAACAGCAACGCAGCATGAAGAGCTATCTGCACACGTTCGATCGCCGCAACTCGGATACCACTTATCTCCTAGGACGTCGCAGCTCTGGCGAGCGTGTTAATCTGGCGGATGAGATACGCAAACTGTCCGATCATCTGCTAATGCTGGCCGAGATCAATACCAAGCTGGGCGACAACAATAGCACAGAACCAAAGGCCACTGAATCGAGCAGCACGGTGAGCAGCGTCAGCCAGGAAGGCAACAAGTGGACGAGCACAACACGCACCAACAGCACCGCCAGCAGAGCAACTCCTCGAGGCGTCTTGAACAGCGCCAGCAGCAGCAGCCAGATTCAGACGCATAGCAAAGATGGGCAGCAGCAGCAGAAGATCAGTTCGCTTTCCGTGCGCCTGCAGCAGTCCATTGAGGAGACACCAAAGCTGAGCAATGGCAACAGCGAGCCACGTTGGTCACAGAATTCGCTGCGCAGCAAATCCGCAGTGAGCACCATGAGCACGTCCAATGTGAAGAACAGCAGCAGCACACATGTCCAAACCACAGTGTCGAGCAGCTCAAAAATCAGTTCCAGCAGCAGCAGCTCCATCAACAACATTAATAGCATCTCCGCGAATAGCAGCAGCAATCATCTGCTTTCAGAGTCAGCGAGCAGTCGTCGTGCCAAGTTCCGCATCAATCAGATGAGCCGGGATGTGCCCATTGGACTGCCGGACACACATCAGACGGTGAATCTCGAGGAGGCCGCCAACACAACGAAGGACTGTCTGCTGCACCTGCTGGAGAAATACAACGAGACGAAAATCCGCAACCCAGTGGGTCGTCATCAGAGCATCAGTGTCGATTGGCATGTCAGCGACAATCTCGAGTACCGATCGATGAGCTCCATTAATGCCTTCTTTCAGCGTCACAGCAACACCAGCGGCGGGCAGAATGTGAAGCACATTCAGGCTCAGCTGGAGGAGAAGGCAACGGGGAAGTAATTGTTATCTACATAATTACCGCTCCAATCCGTTGATATACATATGTATATAAATTCAATATAATTTATGTAATATATGATGAAGCAATGAATTCGATTAAACTAATTCAAAAACTCACCTAAATGAATAGACGATCGCTGATCAATTTTGTAAATTTCTGTTTGCAAATCAATAAAATTATTTATGTATTTATCGTAAGTAATTATGGTAATAAATTATTGAAATAAAATTTACATTGAAAATATAATTATTGAATCTATGTCATTGGGATTTGAAGGAATACCTATTTGGAATGTCTCCAATGTTTTCAAGAAAACATACAAACAAATATATGGAAGATTAAACAGCTCTATGACTACGGCAGATGAGATGAGATATGTGGGTATATCAGTTTATGAGTATATATTGAAAATATACCGGGCATAATGCAAAAATTAAATCATTTTGCATTATGCTTGGTATACTCTTAAAATATACCATCGGTGCGGTATATTTTTAAGTTAAGTTGGTATAATTTGATACGATTAGATACTTCAAACATACCCCTAAAAAGACCTGTCACCGAATTTGGTAACTCAATTTTTTTTTTAGTTTTCATAAAATAAATGATGTATGAAGTGAGAGTTAGACTATTGTTTACTTTAAAGTTATTAATAATGTGTAAGTAATAAATTAAAATAAGAAATTAAGCTGCTACAAAATGGAAAACAAATTTATTGAAAACAAAAATCAACTTTATAAAATTACATATTTAAGCTACGTATAAACAAATACGTCTACAAAAAAGCAACAATATATGTATAAATGTAATCGTATGATATATGTGTAGGTGTATGTATGTGTATAAGTTGGCCAATTCATTGGCTAGTTGAATCAAATGAATTTTTGGGTGGAACAAATATTTTGGAGTAGTTAATTTGATGTTTGTATTTGTGTTTTGTTTGTTTGTTTGTTTATTGAAGAGTATGAGTTGTATAATTATGCACACAATATGAATTCTATATATGTATAAATATTAAGTGAATACTTTGGATTTTGTTCTTATGCTAAGCTTACAATTAGGATGATCTTGTAAATGTTATTCAATAATATAGGCTCTGCCTACGTATATAATATTTATAATTATATAATGAATATTATTTATAGCATTTGTACATGATAGTTGAGCAAAATAGCTCTAAATTTATTGCCAAATTCTTTGGCAAGCCATAAAGAGCAATTTTCCAGTTGAGATGAAAGATATAAGCAAATTTATGAGCCATTGGGAATATATACAAAATCAATTTCCAAAAGCCCACAAATTAGCTAGTGTTTGGGATTTTACTTATTATACATAGGGTGTTCCACTGGTCGAATTAAGGACATTTGTTTTGGCAAAGCCACGAAAACAATGAACACAATAAGCTCAACAAATTAAATAAAGCTTATTATAAATGGTTTTAGGGCCTGCGTGACAAAATTCAACGTAACTCTGCTTGCAAATAGTTTCACATATATATTAACAATTAAATATATATAAGAGGGAGAGTTGGGAAATTCATGAAATAAGCAGAGTGACGTCAAGTTTTGTTTGATAACAAATTTTACCCACAACCACAAAGCAGTTGAGAGTAAAATTTACAAAAAAGGAATATTACATAATTTATAGGAATTGAAATTTCATGGATTTTTCAAAAAACGTGTGTCTAGGTTTGTATAGTTGGTGGTTGTTGTGTTAAGAACTAATCACTTAGTTTATGGCATTTCTCACTAGAGAAATCTAAAAAGTTTCATATAGCTCGTACTTAGCGCATGTTATTTAGTTAATATCTATTTTGTTCTATCACTAGTACTGGTTAGTAGTAGCTAGCATTAATCTAATAATGTTAATATTCGCAACTTTCGCCCTTGCACTGCACAGTTATTTTTTCGTTTTGCTTAATTTAAAATATTTACTTAGAATTCTATATTGAATTGAATGTAAAAAAATCGAATTTTCGCAGTGGCTTAAAAAATAAAATTACAAATTGCAAGTGAGTTGATTTGATAGATCGAATATAGCTGCAACTAACTCTTGGCATTTCATAATATTATTTGGTACATTGCAACAAACTATTTTCAATTGTTGCGCTGACGTTTTAACAGGCTACCAAATTGTGATCCAATGTTGGCGCTACTACTGCTGGAGCCGGAGCCGGAGCTGGTTCGCATACGTTTGGCGGGTGAGATTTTCTTTGGCGCCTGGGCCAGACGCTTGCGTTCCTTCATGAACTCTGCAAGAGAACAGAAAACGGGAAAATGTTAATGTTGGTTATTGTGAATTGGGATTAAAGTCAGCTGGCAAACTGAGCAGGGTCAACAATCCCTATACGATGATGATGATGAATGAACAGCAGGCGCCGCCTGTTTTTGCACATTTTGATTTGGAATTGTGGCACGTGGCAGGGGCACTGCCAAGGGTTGGTGCAACACACAAGGGTAGCAGACTGTAGACGGTAGACAAACAGACGGCAGCCAGACGGTTTCAGTTAGCACGCTGTGATCACCGCATGCCAAGTGAGAGAGCAGCAATGGATGTTGCATAGCTGCATAAATTACACGCCCCAGCGCCGCACTGTTTTTTGGGCAGGCTGCACAAAAGTACAGCTCGATGCAAGGCCTGACCAAGCCAACCCGCTGGCAATGCGGGCTGACCAGAACAGAGCTGACACTTTTTTATTATGTTAATCGCAATATGCAAAGTGACTAAAGAACCTACAAAAGCAATCAGCGGCAGCAATTGCTGATAGCGGCACATTGTTTGTGTGTATGATGCAGTTGCTCGGCTTGGCCTGGCTTGGCTCGGCTCGGCTTTTGTCTTTGTATCTGACTATAATGAGGTCAACCGATGGCAGAGCTGCGCTTGGCACATCTGTTAACATTTACAGCAAGCCCGCATGCAATGATCACATTTGGGAAATCAACCCCCGCGACGCAGGCGCAGGGATGTTGCGTGCAATGACTTTGAGGGGGGAGCGCAACAAAACAGCTGCAGGCAACAATACTCTCAGATCTGGCTGTCTTTAGCCCAACCCCATAATACCAAATGAAATCACATAAGAACAGAGCTAATTATATATTGGATTGGAGGAACCTATAATTTTGGTTTTGAAAGCGATCAACGCCCCCGCCGATACACAAGTAAAGGGTGAACTACTAAGGTTCAATGTTAAATGTGTGTTTGAAACGCAATTCCAAAGGCTTTAATATAGAGACGAATAGTAATTTGTAAGTGAGGATAGATATTAATTAATATTGAGTTTACAATCCTCAGGCCACCATGTGCTATAAACTACAGTATCGAATCAAATATATGTATATCTTGTGGGAAGAATTCACCCACCCTCAAAAGCACAAACTATCGAACTTTAACTGTGAACTATGGAAATTGGTAACGTTCGATATGCAATCAGGCGCAACGCTGGGAAAGGACATGCATGGTCGCATTGAACGTGGGACTGGTTATGGGAATTGCCTCTTCGAGAGTGCTCACCTGTGATTTTGAGCTGTCGCTTGCGTTGCTGCGTCGACGCTGATGATGAGGAGGAGGAGGCGGTCAATAGAGCTGCAGCAGATGTAGAGGCGGCCAGTTGCATCGACTCATTTTGCGAGTCGTACTCATTGTCTGTGTTCGAATCCAGCGACGAATTGGCCAAATTCTCACGATCAGCACGCTCATTTAATAGCACATCCATATCACTGGGCAGCGCAGAGTCGCTGGCATTGGCATTGGAGCGCACGTGGGCAGCACGGGTGAGCGTGTACATTTGGGGCGCAAATGTGGATTCCTGTGAACTGACTCGCTCCCAGATGAAACTGCCATTGGCGCTCAATGGGCGATCGGCACGAAAATCAAAGCCCCACTTTTGTGTGGCCATTTCCTGATGACGCTCCAGCTCCGCATTGAAGGGTCTAAGGTAAAGATCGGGTTAACTTAGTTTGTACCGTTTAAAAACCATTGCAATTTGTACTTACGATTTTGTGGTTTCCACCAATTTCGCCGGAGTTGGGCCAAACAGATTTCGCTTAATGCGCTCCAAGTTGCGAGTAACGCCTGGGCTGCCACTCATTTTACAGAGCTCGCTCAGCACAGGGTTGAAGACGCGTGCACTGACCATGTTGTCGTTGCTTGGTTATTTTGTTATTTGTTTGTTATTTTCCTCTTGGGCTGCGATGCGACGCAGTTTTGCTGTCTGTGCTTTGACCACTTGTTTGCGAATCGCACGACCAAGTGAAATGTCAAACTTTTCGCGCCAAAAACTTTTGTTTTTCTGTGCTCGCCTGTACGTATTTCGCTGCCCAACGAAAAGAGGGGCAAGCTCACTGACAAAACACTCGCACGCACACACACTAACAACACGTTAGTCTCCAAAACGCGATGCGATGAGTGTGAGAGCAAGTGAGCACAAACGTTTGCTGCTTGGTGTGGAGCACGCTCACGATGTTGTTGCAGTATCGTCTTTTTTTTTAGCACTCGTTTTGCAAGTGAAATTTTGTTGTTTTTGCAGTCGATTTGTTTAGAATTATAGTATAAACAATTTTGTTCCTCTTGCGTATTATATTGCTGAACACTTTTAATTTGTGATTTTCACTTTTCGTTTTGTATGGCCCCCAAAAAGCCACTCACGCAATCCAAAAAAAACTGACGAGTTGAGACTCCTCAAGAGCAGTCGTATACGTTTTTGGGTTAGCACTTTAACTGTTTATATTTCTTGTTTTTTAAATGTCGGATACAACTTACAATGTTGTAAATACTTTTATATCTTGTAATTCACGTCTTAGAATATTTTTCTTAATTGCTGAAGTAGAAATATTTTCAGTTCGAACGTACTCTCGAACCTAACTCAGCGAGCAGAAAAACAAAACTGAAATTGTATAAACGAATGAACAACCGTTGTTAACCAAATGTGATATTCATATGTGCTCTGAGAGAGCATACTTTTACTCTCTGTCGCTACGATACTCCACTGATGCGCAGTCTGCACATTTACGGCTGAGTGTGTGAGTGAGAGGATAAAACGCTGGCTGAAAACAGCTAGAAATCAGTCAAAAGTTACGTAGATAAAGGCGTTTTTCTTTAACTGCATCAGACGACCACCACTGGCAGTCTCTCTCTCTCTCTAGCTAGCTCTCTCAGAGAGTCGGGCTCTCACAAATGAACGTGAAGAAAACAACCACAAAATGAAATGTCAAACAACCACCACAGCGTTGCCATACAACGGACGCGAAGTCGACACAGCAACCCTCGATTTGAAAACGATCGAAGAGCAGCGCTGCTACAGCGTTTTGTATATTTACAACTGCTCTTACTTAAGCTGAGAACTTAAAATAAAGCATCAAATTTGGCATGATATGATAACAGTAACTAAAAGATGCCTTGTTTTTAACACAAGAAAATGTTTGTGGAATAAAAAATGTCGTATAAGCCACTTTAATGCCATCCAATTGTCCAAAAAATTACCAATAAGAACATGCACTATTCGGTGTAACCCGATCGATTGTTGTTGCTGGCCCGGTTGGAGCTGTACTTTTGGTGCATGCGATGAGTAGATAAAAATGTTTCGGCTTCGGTTTGTTTAACCTGAAACTGGATTTTTTGTGTTGCTGCCACGCAAAGCGAGTCGAAATTGAATTTGGGGCAATGCAGACATACATTTTCACTTTCCTATTGTGTCTTGGGGCTAGATGGGAAAATCGGAAAAGTGCAGTAGGACATACGAAATAGAGTGTAGAGATAACAAAAATCTTTCTAGTCATTTAGCTTAATACCGTTACTTGCAGTATAAATTTGAAATAGAGAAATTTCCCAAGCTTTATGTTCAGCATTATAAATGTGCAAAATCGTAAAAAATTAAATTACATAGGATAAAGGTAATAAAATGCGATTTATGCTGTTTGCACAAATGCAATTAAAGTGCACAAAAAGCGAATAAAAAAAGTCATAGATCGGTTCAAAACTAAAGACATCATTTGGACTTCAACAAATAATAGAAAGAATACAAGAAAAAAACACTTGGGTTTTTCTATAAAAAAAGAAAATAATTAAAACCAAGCCTCGAGTGCAATCACCCCAAAAAGGCAGCCAGGAAGCGATCTACCGATCGATTAGGCAGCCAAGTCTCGATTTCTGACTCGACTCCTTCCCTATTTTTAAGCAGACACACCGCAGAGACTGTTTATGGGACACACCCCTCTGAAACCGAAAACTGAAGAACAAAAAAAGAAACGTAAATTTACACACTTTTTAACAAATTTGAAAAATTCTGCCGGCAGTCATGCCTGAAACATAAACAACTCAAGAGATCCTGCACATAGGCATCATATCATCGATTCATGTGGGGGGTAGCGAGTTCGTGATCCCTTTAAGTAATTTCCTCAAGTTGAGAATGTCGTGAAAATATATATGGGTTGAATTTTGCTGTGTAAACACACGGAAAAAGGCGTCGAATTGAGGAGGAAAATTACGGTTGCTAACAATGGGGTGTTCTTCAAGTGGTGCTCTTAATCCTTTATAAGGGCATACCCATAAAAGGATTGCCCAACATTGGAACGTGCGGGTATTTTGATGCGTATTTGTTTATCCATCGATATAAGCCTATAATGCTGGTTATACAACCACAAAGCACAAACTTGGACTTATCAAAGACGATATGACAATAATTAGACGCTGATACAACGATCAACGTCTCAGACCGCAATAGAGTATACCCCAAAATCTAAGACAGATAAGAGTTCAAGGCATAGTTTTATAGCCCAACCTTAGAGAGTCATGATAAGATCTCAAGTTGAAGGTCGCCATTGTGAGTACAAACACACTTAGTATTATCTGTAAGTCTTTGAAAAACCCCAACGGCCAGTTTCCATTCTGCATAAAATATACGTTACACTCATTTCAAATGCAACGCGTCTTATCGCGCAGAGCGGAACATAAAATCAACAAACACCCCCCGAACCAAGATATGATATGCTACTAAAAACGCGACTCAGTATAGACACGTGTTCTACGAAATGTTCAGCTTAGCGTGACAGACCAAGTAACGTACCAAATTGTATAAGATATATTCCATATAGCGGTCTGTTCCACTAAGAAAATTGGCATAAAATTGTTCAACTCACGAACTGTGACCACAAGCTCAATTTAAACTGAGATACCTACTCAGGGCAGGTGCGCTATGGTTAACGATATTTCACCATCTATGCATTGTCCATAACGTAGCGGAAGTGCTTTCGATAGGGTGTATAGAAGTGAAATAATCTATGGGAAAACATTTTAAGGTGTCTGCAATTCAATGTTGGAAAACCTGGGAAAGGTACTGTAGAATTATTTTGCTCAGTTCAAATCAATAAATTGATATTTACTTACAAATACTTCGAAACAAGAATCTTTAAACCATTCTTTAAATATCTCGTTTTATTATAGTGAATTGGTTCAACTACAATTTTATATTGCAATATATTTTCGAATAGAAGCTGTTATTCCTATTAGTTTATTTATAAGTACAGTTGAATTCGAAAGTAGTTTTCAATGTCTCTCACAGATCTTACACTTCACGAAGTGTGATCCCTATCTAAACGCAATCTCCTTTATCTGTGATCTTCCAACCCATGGTAAATGACCAATCATTAATATTGTAGCCAAATCCCCGTTGAGGACATTTATAAATGACTTTGGTTCATCTTTGTTATTTGGACAAATTGTTTGCGGTCAAGTTGGGTGTTCGACCAATAGTTTTGAGCACATTGGGTAGATATATTAAGTACATTATTGATGGATGTTTAAATGCAAAACAAACAACTATCGTCCAATAATATATTTATGCAAATATTTATGCAAACAAATACAAGTCGTAATCCTTTTGCTACTGTGCTACGAGTTTTGGCCAATGGCTCGGACAATCATCAATCAAAGGAGGCACACACACACACTTGTGCCGACCTCTGAATATACTTGGATGTGCATACATATACATATAGTTAGATAACTTGCTATGACAATCCACTTTATTGGAACAACGACTTCTAGAAAAACACACGGAGAAAAAGAGAGGGATAGTCGTCTAGGAAAAAAGGTGGCGTGTTTTCCTGGTAAACGCGTGCACAGAAAAACTCGTTTTATCTAAAGTGGAAATTATAAATATTTATGGAAATGTTTAAAAAGTTAAAAAACAAAAAACAAACAAAAAGCAGAATACCCAAAGGAATCTCGGGCTGAAAAAGAAAGAGCAAACACTCCCTGAGCTCCCAGTTGAATCTCAGGGAGAAGCTGAATCTCGGTCTCGCTGTATCTTTGTATCTTTACTTTTGACTGTTTGTCCAGTCTATCAGTGGCTAGAAGTCAAGCTGTGACTCTGCACCTACCCCAAAAATGAACTCATTGGATACAAAGTGCATACTGAAATGATTCCATCATGCATTCTGGCGACTGTATAAATAATCGTAAAATGCATTTATGACTCCCGATTGGTGAGAAGCAACAGAAATGCTATTGGAGCTGCAAGTAGACGAACGTCTTAAAAATCCTTGAGGAACCTTCCAAAACCTGTAACGAAAACAGGTTCAGAAACCAAAAGAAAAACGTAGTTAGGTAAGCAGTTAGGGATTCGGGTCAGGCCAGCAAGCAGGTAGAAATGTTGGGGCAGTCAATCACAACAACGCACGGAATCGCAGACAAATTTATTAGAGGGATCAGAGCGTGACCCTTTTCCTTTTATTTTGTTTAGTTTAGTTTTATTTTTCTTTTTATTTCGTGTCTATTGGAACCCAAAACTGAAGAAACGAAAGAAACAAAACACGTGTACAACTAAAGTTAATTTGATCAGAGTTTTGTTTTCGTGTGTTCAAATTGTGCGGATGGATATATTATCATCGTCTTCCGTATCGTCAGATTGAGTGTCCCACAATGCATACTTCTTCCCCACATTTTGCTGCCACAAACGAAGTCCGCCATTGTCCGAGCATGTGGCAAAGACCTCACCATCGGGACTGTACCTGATGCAGCGCACCTTGTCATTATGCGCCACAAAGCTCTCCAGTATTTCGCCAGTTGTGTAGTCGCATTTGTAGACTAGGTTGTTGCTTCCCGCACAGACAAACGTCTGCCTCTCCGGATGCAGCGAAGCGCTCAGCAATCGAGCAGGCATCTTAAACGTTTTCAGTACATTGAAGTGATCCACATCGAGGAAGATAATTCCGTAGCCATAGACAATCGTTAAAGTGCGTCCATCGCCGCAAAGCTCCAATGACTTGGCATGATGGAGAAGCTCTACGGTATGGGGTTTCTGGTCACTTCTGAGATCCCACAGACGCACGACGCGATCACGCGAGGAGGAGATCAAACCTCGACCATCCCGACAGAACAGCACATCGCGCACACCTCGCGACAATCCTGGAAAGAGTTTGGGATATGCCAAGCCACTGGCCAGATTGTAGACATATAGAATTGTATCGGAATTGTGGTCATATTTGCGATCCTCACAACCCACAGCCAGCAGCGTTGAGTCCTTGGAAAGTGCCACACTACGCACCGGGAATTGCAGCATAATCTTCCCCATATTAGTCCCATCGACGGCATTCCAAATATGAGCTGTGCAATCGGCGCAACCGGTTGCCAATAGAGTTGCATCCTGATTGATGTCGACGCTGAGCATTGCACCGGCCTCCGGTGCAAAGTTGCCAACCCAGTCACCGGTGTCGCCAAAACGCAGCATCGATTGCCCATCGTCACAGGCAGAGGCCAAATAATACCCTGAAGGGCAGACTTTGCTATAAGCCAAGCTGACCACATTTCCCATGTGGCCAAAACAATCGACCGGTATTTGCGACATTCTCGCGATCGACTTTTGACTTTTTGAAATTCACTGAAAGAATTGTAACAATTTACACGAATTGCTACGACTTGCGAAGTTGTATGTTTTGATTTACAGATTGACAATGATTAAGTTTGTTTCTTATAATACAAAATGCATAGCCTACTTATATAAAATAATTAATTGAATGACCTACTCTAATAAGAATACATAGTATTCAACTATTTTCAGTATATACTATTTTAATAATAGCAAGATAAATACATTTATGCACATAAAATATAATTTAAAAATAACTGTAGACTTTCAATTGAATAATTGAATATATTCTCTCCTTACAACAATGTTTTAAACCAACAAAAATATACTTAAGTAAAATTTAAAAATAACTGTAGACTTTGATTTCTGTACAATAAAACAAATATAAAAATAACTGTAGACTTCGACTTTGTTTATTTAATATATATAATAAAATATATTCTCTCACTAGTTTTTAGACATAATTCCGTTGAGATCTACGATAAGAGCTGGTCACATAAACTTAATGAATTTTACCAGCTGCTGGCAATCCTTCATTTCATAATTTGTGTGGCTTCCCAAAGTGCAAAGAAAGAACTGATATCCTGAATCCTGACACATTCTGCATACACTAGTTAAATTTCCTTTACTTTGCACATCAATTACTTGCGAATTTCTTCTTGCAGCAAGCTGGAAAATTCTTGCAGTTGCAGTCTGTCTGTCTGTCTTCTCTATTTCTGTGCTTATCCAAGAGTTTAGTGTGTTGAAGACAAGCTAATTAGCATAAAGGATGACTTTACCAAATATCCTGCAATCCAGCTAAACTGCAGTCGAGAGTACATTGTGTGCAGGAATTTGGGAAATCCGTTTAATTTCGAGAAGCAGACAGCTGCAAAGGCAATTTGAGTTGAGTTTGGCTCAAATATTTCGACAGGACAAAGGATTTCAGTTCGGCTTAGGAGTGAACTGTGTGAAAGTGAAATCGAGTCAATTGTGGGCGTGTTTTTGTTAGTCTTGCGGTTTCTCCAGCTACTGCACACGTCCAAGTGAGATTCAGCAGGAGCAGGTAAAGGTTAGCAGATACTATTGCAAAGGTGATGCTGATGACAGCAGACTCAACCTCAGGCTCAGACTGTGGCAGACTCAGAGACATTGTCTCGCTGTTTGTATGGGCGTATGTGTGTGTGTGTGTGTGTGAGTGTGTGTGTGCACAGGTGTCATCATACCTTGGGGTAAGGAAACCTTGTTGGTGTAAACCACTTAAAGGCAGCGCACGCGCTTCCTAAATTCCTCACATGTTGCCGCCTCGGGGGCGCCGAGCAAAGGACCTCGGAATGTGGCAAGAAGCTAGTCTCGTAGTCTCTGAGTGGCAGAAGGCAGCGCCTCCTTTTGTTGGCCTCCTAATGAAAGCAAAACGTTCTGAAATATGAATTGAATCTTCTTGAGTGCATTTAATATACATTACGCTTTTGTGTTGCGCTCTTCTCCATCTTCTCCTTTAACTCACCTTGTTAATATCCTGGTGCCAACGCAATTCGGCTTCCTGCTGCCAAAGCCAACTTTGCCGTCAGCAAGTAGTTTGCATTCAGCTTTTTGGCCAGAGCACACCAAAAAAAAAAGCGACATGAAAAAAGACGAGAAAACTGAAAATGTGTGCGCAGTACAATATCCGCCGAAACGTTTAACTCAGATTAACAAGTGATGACTGATACGGAATTCTGCGAGGATGCTCCAAAGGAATTCCATGAGCTGTGTGCTTTTTATTAAATTAAAATGGGAGTAAGTTTGGATGTGAAGAGATGCGAGTGTGTGTGTGTGTATAGATAGCTAAAGCCTTATCGAGCTGGCAGTTGACAGTTTCGGTTAGCTGTTGGTTTTATGCTCCAGATTAGGCTGATTCATGTCTGCAATGCGTAAAAGAGGTAAAGCGAACAGACAAGTTATGGTTGTAAAGTCGATTACAAAGTAAAAAGAAAATACTGAAGGCATCAATTGTTAATAAATGTTGAAAATATTCTACTTTTTCTAGTTAAAAGTCAGTTAAATGATTATCTCGATCTCCCTTCGTAATGAGTGATATTACTAATATAAAGTACACAGTTCATATGTATGCCAAATATTTGCTGCACCAAAAGTTGAAGAATATTTTCCTTGGAATCCTCATCCAAATTATCAGATGATTATAATTTTAAAAAATAAAGGAAATGAAGCATTCCGAAACTGCTTGTGAATAATATTAATTATATATCGAGTTTTAAATTTTAAATATATAAATTTTACAAATAAATAGGATTAAAACGACAGATTTTTGAATATGTACTTTAAGTGTGATAAAATGAATAGTATCTTATATCTTTAAAAGGGTGGGAAAACTCCATTTTCAAAATGGTGCCTTAAAACATAACCTTAATTGAAATAATAAACAAATTGGTATTGAAGTTTGAATTCTTATTAATTTGATTTATATTATTTAAGTTTTTTTTTAAAGGTACCATAAAATGTATATATATAATTTGAACAATCTTGTAATTTTTCTAGGAACCTTTTCGTTAAGCTTTATACTGTTTAACATATCAAATATTTTGGTTAGAAAGCTTTAGGATGAAGGATAAATCTGCGCATATTCTACTCATATGCTGATATTTATGATTATTATTCTTTACCATTCAAGTCAATTGGAAGATTAACCTCAAACGAATACATCATTACCAGCATCTTACCTCTCGAGTTTGAAGCCACAGACTCGACCATTACAAAACGCATTGACCCACAAGATGAGTATGGGGATTATGCAAACATTGTGCACAAATGTCATTAGCTAAGCGGAGATCAATGCACCCATATTTGAACTCTGACCAGATCAGTGTTAAATGGACAAAATGCCAGCAAAAAGATGCCAATTTTTGTTGGCCAAAAATAACCGCAAGATGTGCACACACACTCTCCGACAACCCTCCTCTCTAGGGAGACAGGAGTTGAAAAGAAATGAGAAAAGAGAGATTTTCAGATGCGAAAAGAAAGCCGATACCTGATGGCGAACCCCTCGATAAGGAGCATTGGGATGGGGTAGTAACATAGCAGCAAACGCTCGACGTCTTGCCCCGTAAAGCGACATAAACAATCTTATTGTGCGCACTCGAATCAAATGATGTGTGAGATATCAATTGTCAAATTGACAATAGAAATTGACAGATCGGTATCTGTAACGTCTGCTGGGCTGCTCACACCGTAATAAAATTAGAAGTTTATTGATTTGTCTTGACACATTCGCATTGCGAAAATATTCCTCAACTGGGAATTGGGTATTGAGATTTTCTCCTGCGCCACTTTCATTTCATTTTTTTCCTTCCCGTCCATATTATCAAATGGGTGTAACTCGGCCAGCTACGTTCTCTCCTTGCTCCTTGCTTACCCCTTGCTGATTTTGCAAATGTTCTATAAAAATTATCTGCAATTACATACAAAGCAAAATTTCGAGTCTACGAGGAGTTTTATCTGCGAGTTAAAATGCTCACTGGGCCTCATAAAGTGTACAACTTTATGAGCCCTGTAAATATTTTGATAGGCGAACGCTAAAAATTCGTTGAATTCGTTGAATTTCCGCTGACGATAGCCAATATTTCAGCCCGTATATCATTATCGTGGTGATGGCTGGAAATGACAATGATGATATTCCTCTTACTTTTTTCCATCGCTTCCGCAACGAATGTTCAACGCATCCGTTTCAAGTGTCCCTCAACCGTTTTGGACTACGCCCCATTTTCAATTCACTCACGATTTCAATAAAAGTGAAAAAGTGAAGTGAACAAAATAAATGAAATAACTATCATTAAAAGCATGAGTTGCGCTATTTGGAGTAACGTTCGTCTCGAGCTCCATGTTCTCTCATTGGTCTACTAATTATTATTAATGCTTTCATAAATGACTCTACCGAAATAATTATTGAACTATTGATGAGGTCTTTGAATTAGTCTTTTTCGTCATTGGAAAAATGAGTAAAGTTCTTTGGGGGTAAACATTCGGATGGTAACGTGGGAAGTAAGCGAGGCGATGATCGCACAGATCTGCGATTTTATTAAATGAAATCTTAAACTTATATTTTTTATTAAACTATTTGAAGGCAGAACAAAATCGTATAATTACGAATTTAAACAGTTACAGCCCTTATAGCTTAAAAAATTAAATATGAATTTAAATTTAAATTTAGGAATTCTTAATTTATGACATTTAAATCCATTATTGTTAAAGTGCATACACTGTTTGCTAACATATCATTAATATAAGTTTTTAGCAAATTCTTTACTTAAGATTTTCGTAAAAGATCGAAAAGATTAGTTAAAATCCATTGCAGATTTTATGCTCCTACTAAGGTTGTTACAATTCGACTAAAACGTCGAGATGATCTCTGATTCGATGTACCCTGTTCTACAGTTCCGTTAAGAAACTGAGGATAAATGGAAATTCCTTCTTTGAATTTTCAATTTTAGTTTTTCCCCTTACTATCCTCACTCTCTTCCCTGTTGATCCCTTGTAAAACTCTTGTAAGCCCATACTAAATTATGCAACAAAAAGAAAGGAGAGAACTCGCTGTCTATCGAGTTAGGAGCAACTTTCAAGTGATCAATTCCCAAAATACCATTTTTGACAAGGAGAGAGTGAAGAATTCGCCACGGTTGTTGCAACTCAAAAAACTTTCACAGATCCTCCAGGACATGCACATATCAATCAAAGTTCGTCACAGTGTCGGGAATTATGTCACTCGCTTACTCAAATTGCAAGCATGATGGAATGATGTTGGAAAGATGGAACGTCTTCTCGTTTCAACTGATTTGCATAGCGATGCGACTTTTGCTTTAACGGCAGATGTAACATAGCAAAAGGTGGTTGGAAAAACTAGTGCAGACTTTGCGGGAAAAACTGTTTAAAAGTTTACGGTTAGTTTTTAGGGAATTTTCTAACTGCTGTCAGCACATCAATCATAGATTTTATGTTTTCATGAAAGACGACACCTTTTACATAATTTTGTTAAACAGAAAAAATTGTTTTTTTTTCTCTTTTTTTCAATTAAAAAAAAAGTGAATTTAGCATAGTTTAATTAAATTCGGTTATCTGATACTTTTGACGTTAAAGGATGAACCTGATTTTGGGTTGATCGAGGGATAGTTTGACAATACGTTACAGCTGCCAGAATATCTTTTCGCTTTAGAAATACTTTTATTGTAGATCTAATGAAGCTATTTTGCGAAACTAGCCCTCAATTTGAGCGAATTAAATGGCAAAAACTACCCATCGAATAAAGTAGTTGACGTTGCCATCGTATATCAATCAATTGTCAATACGATATGACCATTTGATGATGATTTTATAATAGAGCAATGACCATTAAAACATTAAAAGGCAGCTGCATAGAATGGCAAAATTTATAGTTTGGAACAAAAGCAATCGCTGTTTATGGCCATAGAGAATTGTGATATTAAAAGTTGTCCAGCTGTTTTCACATGTCAAATAACTCTTGGCATTTGGTGAGTAAGCCTCCGCAGAGTTATGATTGGATGATGGTTAGGTAAGACAACAGAGAAGAAGCCGAAGCCGCCGCCGCATGCAATCGCTTCCTGTCGCAGAACTAATTACGCACAGGATAACAATGCTAAACAGGAAGCGGAAACTAAAGTGGTCGCTTGGATGCGCCTCTAACTAAGCAACAAGCCGATGGCAGTGTCACAACACGCAGCAAACACACACACACACACACACACACACCACACACCACATCTACACACAGAGCAATCTAACTAAGCAAATTTAAATTACGTGCGCGTCGCTCCGGGCGCATTCATTAAACGTCTGCCCGATAATTAACGCTTCTACTTGTATGAAGGACTTCTCTCTTGATTCTCATCCAGTCGGAACTACTGGCACAAGAAATGGCACAAAACGGAGGGAAATACAAGGAATATCATTCAACAATGAGCTACGTCCGGCTGTCTCTGCTTCAACACTCAGCCAGACAAAAACTGTCCCCTGGGCCCATTGTGACTAATTGATTTGCTCTAACAAATGCCTCGCGTCGTCTGTCCACGTTTCCCATTTCCCATTTTCCATTTCCCATTGCAATTTGTTGACTCAAATTTGCGGCGGCTAGTTAATAGCATTCTAATGTCGAAAGCAAAGATCTTTGATTATATTCGTATTTCAAATAGCGAATTTTGCATGCCTTTTGAATTTCCATAGGATAAGTTGGAACTCTTAAGATTCATTAACTTGTATTGTATTCAAAATTATAAATGTTTAAAGGACTTAGCTCAAAAATAGAATTTATTGCGATGTACTTCCTCCTTATGAAATAGTAAACGATTTTCGAATTTTGTTAACATAACTATAATATAGAATTATTTACAGCACATGAGTTTTGATTCTTTATACTTAAAGTCCGATCCCTATTGAGCGAATGCCTTATAAATTATAATAAATTAACTTTCAGGCGAAATAAAGTTGGGATTAATATATTTAGCTATTGCCTGATATGCAACAAAATATATTATACATTTAAATATAATTTATCATTTTATCTCTGCATTTTGAAATTGTTTTTTTTTTTATTTTTGTTATAATCTCCTAACTTATTTAAATATATTTCAAATACCTCAGATATTCTTTACTACTTATTATATTTTATTTAATAAAGTAATATAACTACTCATTAGTATATAATTCTTTAAGTTTTCTACTTTTCAAGTATAATCGAAATTTAAAACAAAGTTGATCTATGTTATTTACAAGGGTTGGAGAACTATTATGAAAATTAAATACGATCCCAAAACTAGAACTTAATTTTGTAGCCCAAATTCGTACAATTCTTTCTAAGGAAGTCATTTCCTTTGCTGAGTCATTTCCCAATGTGTGTTCATAATAAATAATGTGTTTAGCCCATTTTGAAGAGTTCAAAATACAGCTCACGACCTTATGCACTCTGCGCATACTTGAAAGGAGTTGGTTTGGAGAGGAAAGTGAAAGAAAATGCTTCAGGAAACTAAGGCATTTCGGCAAAAAAAAAATTATTGACCCGTGCTGAGCATTGAAGTGAAGCAGTTTGGAAAATCCTCAAGTCAGACAGAAAGAACATCGTATGGATATGACAGATACGAGGCTCACTTGGAAGACGCCGCCACAGCGCAGCGTTGAGTGAAAAGAATGCCAAAAAGGGGGAAGAGGAACCAATGGAAGGAAAAACTCGCTCAAGTGGTTTTCCGACCAGAGAGTGAGAGAGGGAGCAACCCTTTTGACTATCGACTACCATACGCTTTCTCTTGCTTGAAACTGTCAGGGATTACATGAGGATTGTGTTTCTGTAGTATGGCTAAAAGAGGCTGTCGGTTCCAGCGACCAGTTTAAGAGTGGTGGGGAGGAAGGGAAGGGGGAGAGAGAGAGACACTGTCAACTGGGCAGCTGTCGAGGTGATGCTTTCGAATTTGACTGAGCTTCTTCTTCTTCTTCTGACTTATTGAATTCAATTTTAAAACAGTAGCCTCAGCAGCCCTATTGTTTTAAGGGCGAGTCTGTCTACCCCTTTGCATGACATATAACGTCTATTGCCTGCTTTCCCTTCTGCCCAACTCGATTTCGACTTGGCTGCAATCACTCATAATGATTATGTTGCATTGTTGTTGGGTTTTTCACGTAATGATTCAATTAACGCAGCCAGCTGACCAATGGCTCTCTCTCTCTTTCTCTTTTTCTTTCTCTGTCTCTGTCTCTGTCTGTGTCTCTGCTTCCGTATTCATTTTCATATTTATGTTGCATGTGGGAAAAACAAAAGGGGTTTACACTTGGTTCTTGCTTTTGTGCTTTCCTCTGATTACAAGTTCGTCCTTTTGTTGCCTCTCTCAGAGTTGTCATAACTTTTGGCTACAAAATTTATGTGAATGGGTCTCGACTTCTCTTCTCTCTTCCTTACGATGGTCATTTGAGATGATGCTATGTAGGATGACGATGCTTTCTTTCCATAGGGTTGAGGTATCTCGAAACATAACTGTCTTCGCTTCAGGTAAACATTATACTACACATTCGAAACATTATTAAATCACATCCACTCGAAATTGTAATTGAATATTTTAGAGTGATGGAAACTAAATACTTGCCCAGCTAGAGGCAGTCATGAATATATGTTGTGTAATTATTTTATGCCTAAGTCGAATCATTTGCATAACTTTTCTATAAAATGTTAGCAACTGCGTGCTCTCTACAATTTACCATTTACCATTTGAATTGCAATCAGGCCTGCTCTGTTTATTAGTTAATTTTAATACGAAATATACAATTTAACTAACAAAGTTGGTAATTTGTTTTTCGAAATTTATATTTGTTTATTAAAAGGTTTTTAATAGGCTTCAGTATCGCTATTGCATTGAATTGTTTTGATACAGTTTTATTTTCAGTATAATATGAGTTGATGTACAAATGTAATACAAGTATATAGTTGAAATGCAACTTTTCTAATTTTTCATTCATATTATTCTATATTCTTCTGTTTATTTTGAATAATTAAATTGTCAAGGTCTTTTGTTTAAAAAAAAAATCTGAAAAGGATCTATTCGGAATAAACTTTTCAGATTATGTATCTTCTCCATACATTTTACTATATTTGATGCATTTATAATTAATAACTTTAGTTAAAATAAAGTGTATATTTAGTATCTTGTCTCCAGTTATATATATTTTATTTTTAAATCCTTTTCGTAAAATAAATTTGAAAGAGATAATTATAACTTAGATATGATATTACCCTTAAATCTTATGTATTTTCTTTATACTTTTCCAAATTTATTATCGGATTGTTAATAGCAATAAGGTAATGATTCAATTGTTTTGCATTTTCAATAGTTCAATTTAGTTTCTCTTTCAACAAATCATAAATTGCCTTTTCTTACTCCGGAATGCTCGCCTTAAGTTTGTCCAGAGTTAAAAGTACAAGTATTATTTACCCTTTTAAGGACGTTTAGCACTCCTTAAACATGTCATTGGCACAGCTGACACACAAAAAAGCAGTTGTAGGTTTCAATTTACGGACAATGCATATCATGTCAACGCTCTTTGAGTGGCATTTAACTTGGGATAACCTGGTTTTGTTAATGCTTTCTAGGGTATTTAAAAGGGCTTAAGCTTTAATTAAAAAGTGAAATGCGAAATGTGAAATGTGAAAGAGCAGAGCAAAAGGAAGCACAGCTGTGCATCCTGTGTCCTGTGAGCGGCTCCTCGTTAGCATTTGATCTACACGTTGACACTGTGCTCCCGGTATTCCAGAGTGAAGTGAAGTGATGAAGAATAAAGAACGAAGTCTGAAGTCGATGTGAAAAAGTGCAGTTAGTAATCGGATACTTTTATTGCTGAAAGGATAAACCACAAAATGCTTTGTATGCAATGGCCATAATATAATACATTTTATAAGCAAAAAGGTGCCAGCACTCTCGTTACCCGCTCCCCTCTTTATCATCGCCCGGCCATACATGGTCATATAAGCAGCTTAAAGCGGGCACTGCGAAAACTTTACGACGAGGCGACTGTTGTAACCATTTCGTCTTTTGTTTCAGTGGCAAAGAGAGGAGACGAGGACTGAGGATTGGGGGAAGCCACAGCAGTGCCTGAGAAATAACAAAAAGCAGCAAATAATAAAAAAACAAAAACAAAAAAAATCATAATAATAATTGCATGCAGCGCGAATTGTGAGGAAAGCAACGTTATCGGAATCCGAATGGCAACTGGCATAAATAATAAAAGAAGCGAAATACTTGGCTATAAAATTGATGGATTCGCTTCGCGCATAACGAATACCGAACACCGAACACAGAATGACGAATGACGAATAACGGATAACGAATAATGTAAGCGATACTCGCTCGCATCGCATCGGATCGGGAGGGACCAGGAAAAGACATAAAGTAAAAGCGCCGGAAAATCAAAATCACGTTACAAAGATGTTAAAAGGTGTCCCGACAACGAACGAGAAATGACAAACGCCGAAAAGGAATTGCGGATGTGTAGCTTAAGCACATTAAAGCGAGAACTGTAGATTATTTAAATGGCGGCCGCAGTAAGCACATTAACGGGATTATCCACGGCCAATAAATGGTCAAAGTCAAAGTTATACAGTTGCAACATGCGAGTATGCAAAGCATCATCGTTTCCCAGATGTGTGTTAGGTTAGGTCTGAACAGTTAGGTTAGGTCTGATCACTTATATCGTATATCAGGGGTGGTTTCTTACGTCGATGGTGGGGGGGAGGGGGTAAAGGGTTACATGCTCTTTTGATAGAGTCTTGTCAGTTGAAAAAGGATCGACACATTTCGCAAATTCCTTTTGTTCTCCTCTGCTGCATGTTAAGTAGCTCTCTGAGGAGAATAGGATTCCATGCCCATCGCACACATTGTAATAAAATGTTTACAAATTTTTGCAAATGATTTTGCATTCGCAATTGATTTATTGCAGACATAAGGCTGGGAAAAATTCGCGAATATCCTGATGACTCTGTTAAACTTTGCATAATAGAAGAGAAAGAGGAATTTAACACCTCGCCATGAGCTGTAATCATTATGAGGACTAATGATGGTTCAGAAAAGTAATACTAAGAATTACAATTTATCAAAAAGCGAAAAACTAATTTGTAATTAAGGTCTATCCTATATATACCAATTTGACACCAGGATATTTAACACAACTTGCAAATATCATAAATATAGGGATTATGTTATAATAGAGCAGAGTGAGTTATATATTCTAGGATGACTAAATTTCACTATATAGAAAGATTTGTGCATCTTTCGTTTAATTATATCAAGCATCATTTACGACTTGAAAAGCTGTTTTTTAAATTTTTTTTTTTAACGAGTGCGAAGCAAAGCTATAAACTAAAGTAGCTTTCACTCATCACTCAGTTTTAACGTCCTTTTATGGCCCCAGTTAAACTGATGGAGCATCAGCTACTAACCCACTGCCACACATCGAGGATATCACACGTATCAGAGACACCAAGACACATCTTAGACACATCAGACAATCGCTAAAGAGAGAAACTGAAAACTGAAAAAAGGCCAAAATGCCTTTTATGACCATCTTTTAATTGTCTGGGAAAAAATGGATTTTATCATCAAAGCGAGATCTATAAGCAAAAGGAATTGATGGTTGAAGACGCACCTCAAGATATGATGGCATTAAATGTTTTTTTTTTCCTGTTTGCTGAGCTCAGAAAATTCATGAAAAATACGTTACGAATAGAACGCTTCGCTGGACGCTGGCGAACTCACAGTTAACTCTGCTTCGGGTTAGCTCCGCATTGTTGGTCAAGTGCTGTGAACTCGCTGAGACTTTTTGATGTCGCCCTATTTTCGCGCCCCTGCATAATACACTATACATCGGGGTAATTCTCCTATTTAATATGATGGAGTGTAAAGCAGAATGAATAAAGATTATATGATTGCAAAACCAAAATTATTTTAAAAAATGTACATTTTACAGATGCTTCAAAATGTGGTCAAATAAAATATTAACGCGATATCTCAGAAGGTTTATTGAACTCATTACATCAGGTCTACAAATAATATAATATGTTTTATCGCAATATATATTACTACTTAAAAATTATAACTTATACAAAAACATTCCATTTCTTTCTTAATATGATAAACTTTGGGTATATAAAAAAAATATTTACAAAAATTTTAAAATTGAAACTATATTTCTATATGAAATTGCCATTTAATTAATTTGGGTAACTTTATAAATGCCACTTTTTAATAATACATAAAAGTAATCTTAGCTTATTGTCTTGAGACAGATGGAAATAAAAAGAATATGCACTTTCAGTTATATTATAATTGTAAATTACCATTCAATAAAAATGTGGATATGTTTTTGAAGTTAAGTAAAATAAGAAAGGTAAAAAGATAAAAGATATTAATAATACTAATAATAATAAAATTATGTAAGCATTACAAAATATTTGTTTCAAATTGTTTTCGAAGTTCAGTAAAATTCTTTAAGTACAATATTTATTTCGACTTTCCTTCTTAGACAATTTAAAAGAGAGATTACAGCGCACTCTAAAATATCGAGCTTGCTTTGTAAGGGTATTTAAGAGTCGCTCTTGAATTAAATGTTTGATTGCTGTCGTCGTCGGTGTTTTCTTGCTTTATGCTTAGTGAGTAACGTGTGAAAGACGAAGGCAGTAGGAAGTGTCTCTGCCCCGATGCAATTTTGATTTGGGCCCGCAGGGTAAACTGGCCACAGGTGAGTGCGTCTGCCAGCGGAAACAGGTAACTGCTAAATGGTAGCTCGCATTTAAGGCAGTTGAAAGTCGGTAGTCAGTAGTTCGTAGTTGGTAGTTGTACTTGGGGTATGAGCAGCTAAGCAGGGCGCTGTTAATTGGCAGTCATCAGGGAGAATTCCGCGGGGCGTTTTAGTCGGAATTGAGAGTGCAATGAATGCAATCAAAATATTTACAGGCATCAGTAATGAAAGATGCGCATGCATCTCGAGTCATTCGAGTGTAAGGATATTCCACGCTCAGAATGAAGGTGTGAAAGAAGGACAATATGCCCGCAAAAGTCACACACAGCCCGAGAGGAGAATCAAATGGTGGTAGCGACACGATAAGATGCCTTCAGCCACAGCTGAAGCTGAAGGATGCAAATGTCAGTTGCCCGATGCCGGTGAGACACAAAAGGGGTTTTGTCCTGCTCCTGGGCCAACAATAACTGTGTCCTTCGGGGCACGACAAAATATTTTCCAACATTTTCGAGTGTCTTTTTGTGTCTCTCTCTGTGTGTGTGTGTGCGAGCATTTCACCCGAGGCGGAGATTTATGCAGCTAAAATGGAAATGCGCGACTTGAAATTAAGTTGTAATCTTTGTAAATTTTGGCACTTATGTCTTAAAGGGGTTGACAGCTGTCACCCCTACCCCAACCCCAACCCCTACCCCTACCCTTTGCTGCTCACACCTTTTGCTGCTGTCTTACAATGCAACACATTTGTTTTGTAAATATTGCGTTTGTAATTAATGCACAGAAATTTGAATATTCCGCGCAAAACAATTCACGATACTGAATACTGTGCGATTCCCGAATTCTGGAGTCATTTTTCATACACCGTTGATAAATATGCTTATTCAAATTTCGCTGTCATTCAACGTAGATTAATGATATCGAAATAATTTGCATAAGGCACCAGGCCAGAGCAAGCAATGGGAATATGGCCATATGGGATGCGACCTTAATTAAGGGGACACGCGATCATTGAGCAAACGAAGCTCGACATCTGCGCACTGCCCTACGATCCTCCCTGCTCCTGTCCAGCTCTGGCTTGCTTTGCCACCCGCCAACACATAACAATTCCATTTCATTCCATTCACATATGCTAATTTATCCTGCCCACGCGCCACAAAACATACCGCACGCGATAAAGTTCGCGCAGAGGATCGTCGAGGATCTCGACTAAATTTAGAATGCAGCCAGCAGCTGTTAAAACTGTAAATTAAAATGCATTTTACGCAACTGCAACGCCATCTGTTCTAATGGCACGCACTTAGCACTTCAAAAGGACACCCCCACACACACAGACACACATACACAGACACACACACACTCATACTCACACTCAACGAGCTGCGGGCCATTGTTAGGATCTAGGATGTTTTGTTTTTCGAGGAAAATTACGCATTTTCATGCTCGACTACCGTTTTGACTGCGCCGAAAATAGATTAGCTGCACTCAAAGGATATTGAACCCAACCGAAAAATAGAAAAAAGGGACAGCAGCGCTCGCTATGGGTCACTTATACCCTGACTTGTCGAGCAGTTGATGACAGGCGCGTGCCCTGATACAGCAAAGATATGATTGATTTTAAATTCAAAGGTTAAAAATAGTTCCATCAATTTATTTAACATCATATATGTATTATGAATCCGAATGTATATATTTATTCAGTAAGCAATCGAATTATAAATCGAATTATATTAAAAACAATATTCATTGCATTATGTTTATCAATTTCTTCCATTCAAAAACGCGACAAACCCGCCAAAATTGCTGCAAGATAGTCCTTATTTGTTTGTCCTTATTCTGACCATCTGGCAACGCCACAACTCCGCTTTTTATCGTTTATCGATAACTTCTCATTTCGAGTAATGGTAGCTACATATCTATTGTGAACACGTACTATGTTATTTTTAGTACTAAATTTTTTTTTTTGATATTTATCTAAATTGAACACTAGAATTCCAATAATGCGAAGTTTTCATTATTATTATTTTAAAGAAAAAATGCTCTGGCAGCGCATTCGAGAGATTAGAAAATAATAAAAAAAAATAAAATCATTTTGGTTTTATACCTCATGAGTGTGCCCATCATATTTTGCGCTAACAATTAACATGTGTTAAAAAAATATACATATATTGAATTGAACAGAATTCTTCCAGAACATAATCATGTATTTAATAAAAATATATAAAACTTTTTTTGTTCAAACAGTACGTAACAAAAATACTGTGTAAGGTTTTTTGCATTTTGCGAGTATCAAATTATTGCCATTCGTAGAAAATTATATATTTTATGAAGACATGTTAAGTAGAAATGTTACACGCAAATAGAACTCAAGATTGTTTTAGGTGATGTATAGGTTTTTATATTATTACCATACTAACATTATTTTTAAAATATTGCGCCTTATTTCACATGTTTTCGAAATGTTGTGCAATCTCCAATAAAGTGACACCAGATAACCATTCCCGACGTTTCCGTTTTTCAGTATATCTCACCAGCGGAAAGTATATTTTTGCAAAGTTGCCTATGGTCACATACCGACAAATAAAACAGCTTTGATAAAGCTCTTGTTTTAAGAAACAAAAGTCAAAAAAGAAAGAAATATAGCAATAGTGCTGCTTCTAAAATTGCAATTCGCTGTACGTTTAAGTGTAAAGTGTGTGTAATTAGTTAGTTGCTATTTGTGTTGCGCATTAACAGTGTGAGTGCCGCGGACACGGTTTAAAATCAAAAGCATTCAAAGAAACAGACGTCGTCGCCGGACCAATACTCGTGCATATTATTTCGTCGCCGTTGTCGGCGTGACCACGACACGCTATTTTAGGAATAGGAATAAACAACAACAGCAGCAGGCATGTCTCTCTCTGAGTCAGCATCCTGCACGACGAGCAACAGAGCCAATAGCTCGGAGGCTCCATTGTGCAAGCGGATGAAATTAAATGAAGCCGGCGATGATGGCGATGCCGGTGGTGGTGGAGCCTCTACGCTGCCAGAAGCATCATCAAGTAGCAGCGACAGCAGCAGTCGGCGCAAGCTCGCTGCAAATAGCAGCAGCAGCAACAACAACTGCGAAAATCACGACAAAGCAGTAGACGACGTTGACATGTTGAATGTGACAGAGACAGCTAGTGTTGCGTCTGCTGTCGAAACAGACTTGTGTGTATCGTCGTCTACTTCTGACTCGTATGCAGGCCATACGTCAAAGCAAGTAGCAGCTGCCGGTGGTGGGGACGTTAGTACATCGTCAGCAGTGAATAAGGAAAGTAGTGGCGTTAACAATTGTGCTGCATCGTCCTCATCTAAAATTATTAATTCACTGGACACGGAATCGGAATCAGCCGCTGCGCGCACTGTCAGCTCAACCAACTCCAACATCAGCTCCACCAACAACTCGCACTGTAACAGCAACAACAACAATAACAGTAACAGCAGTGCAGCAGTTATGGCTGCCAACAACAGCAACAGCGCTGCCGCTGGCGGAGACATCGATGAATCGCTATATTCGCGCCAACTTTATGTGCTTGGACACGATGCGATGCGACGCATGGCCAACTCAGACATTCTGATTTCTGGCTTGGGAGGATTGGGTCTGGAAATAGCCAAGAACGTGATTTTGGGCGGCGTTAAATCGATCACCCTGCATGACACAGCAACTTGTACGGTAAGTGCGCCTAGCTTTTTCGTAACGAGCGGGACAGACAGACTTTGGATAAAAATCAATAATTTACATTCTGATGTGCTTCTATTAATTGCCGCGCGCGCGAAAGAACAAAAATTAGCCAAATTTAAAATTGCATTCTCGTTTTCATAATGAAGAAAAAAAATATATACCCCATGATTCATAATTCGGCAGAAGCAACAACACAGTTTTTTTTTTCGCAACTTCGCCGATTTTCAGCTGTACACAGCGGCATTTTTGTAGGTTATGTTATCTCTCTGTCTAGTTTTCAACGCCACTAGTTTGGCAAACGGCAAAGAAAAAGAGCGCCTGAGAAAGAACAAAAATTTGACTTTGTTTTATTCCTTCATTTTTTTTTTTATTTCGATCTGCGATAGCTTTTTGTTCTCCCAACTCGCAAAAAAGTGTGTGAGTGAGACAACCAGTGTGTTGTGTGCCGTATATAATTGTTTTCGCTGTGCGTTTTGTGTGCACATTCGTTTTTGTTTTACTTTGTCCAACGCAAGCAAAAAATGCTTCATTCAAATGATACACAAAGAGATAAAACTACTGTGTACATATAAGTGACATAAATTGCTAATGTTTTCTATGGCCATTTCAGAAGTGTTGCCCACCATTTTGCAAATTTTAAGAATTTGCAGAACGTCACACAGAGTTGCCAGATAGTCTATTGCAATAGAAACATTTGTGGTAGTTCCAGCTCCAACAAACGGGTCACGAAAGCAGCTTCGGCTGCTTCTCTTCTTTCCGTTCCCTTTCCGTTTCCCATTCCCGTTCGTTGTCCCATTCATGATGCGTCATTCCCCCCTTCGCCCTAACTACGAAAGAGTCGCTGACTTTAGCTGAATTTCACAATGTTTTTTGTTTTACTTTTTTGCTGCGTTTGCTGAACCTTTTTTTTAATCTTTTGTTTCTTCTCTGCAGCTCAACGACTTGTCATCGCAGTTCTACCTGACCCAGTCGGACATTGGCAAAAATCGCGCTGAGGCATCATGCGCCCAATTGGCGGAGCTCAACAGCTATGTGCGAACTTTATCCTACACTGGCCCCCTGTCAGATGATGAGCTTATTAAGTACCGTGTGATTGTGCTGACCAACTCGAATGAAGCGGAACAGGAGCGCATTGGCAAATTTGCCCATGACAATAACATTGCCCTCATCATTGCTGAGACACGCGGCTTGTTTGCCAAGGTGTTCTGCGACTTTGGCGAGAATTTCACCATCTATGATCAGGATGGTGCTCAGCCTATCTCGACAATGATCGCTAGTGTTACCCACGATGCACAGGGAGTGGTCACCTGTCTGGATGAAACTCGTCATGGATTCAATGATGGTGACTACGTTACATTCTCTGAGGTGCAGGGAATGCAACAGTTGAATGGTTGCCAGCCAATTAAGATCAGCGTCCTGGGTCCGTACACCTTTAGCATTGGTGACACCAGCAAGTTTGATGCCTACAAATCGGGAGGCGTAGCCACGCAGGTGAAGATGCCGAAGACCATTAGCTTCAAGTCGCTGGCCGAGGCAACTGCAAATCCCGAGTTCCTGATATCCGATTTTGCCAAGCTGGAGGCGCCAGCCACATTACATGCGGCGTTTAGCGCTCTTGGCAACTATGTGACCAAGAATGGCACATTACCGCGTCCCTGGAACGATGAGGATGCTGCTCAGTTTCTGGATATCACCAAGGGCTTGAACGCCGACGTAGATGAGAAGTTGGTGCTGCAGTTTGCCAAAATTTGTGCCGGCAATACATGCCCCATTGATGCCGCCATTGGCGGTATTGTTGCCCAGGAGGTGCTTAAGGCCTGCAGTGGAAAATTTACGCCCATTTATCAGTGGTTGTACTTCGACTCTCTTGAGAGCTTGCCAGCTGAACCTGTGACTGAAGATGATGCACAGCCTTTGGGAACTCGTTATGATGCACAGATTGCAATCTTCGGCCGAAAGTTCCAGGAAAAATTGGCCAGTGCCAAATGGTTCATTGTGGGCGCTGGCGCCATCGGATGTGAGCTACTTAAGAACTTTGGCATGCTTGGCTTGGGCGTTGGCGATGGTCAGATTTTCGTTACTGATATGGATCTCATTGAGAAATCGAATTTGAATCGTCAATTCTTGTTCCGTCCTCATGACGTTCAAAAGGCGAAGGCTTTGACTGCCGCCACTGCGATTCAGCGTATGAATCCTGATGTTAAAGTTACTGCCCATGAGCTGCGCGTTGGACCCGAGACGGAGAAGGTCTTCTCCGAGGACTTTTTCGGTAACCTGAATGGCGTGGCCAATGCTCTGGATAATGTTGATGCTCGCATCTACATGGATCGCAAATGCATCTTCAATCGCATACCACTTGTCGAGACTGGCACTCTGGGAACCATGGGTAATGTTCAGGTCATTGTGCCATTTGCCACCGAATCGTACAGCTCCTCGCAGGATCCCCCCGAGAAGAGCATTCCCATCTGTACACTGAAAAATTTCCCTAATGCCATTGAGCATACTCTGCAATGGGCACGCGACTCCTTCGAGGGTGTGTTCAAGCAGGCTGCTGAGAATGCTGCCCAATACATTGCAGATCCGCAGTTCACCGAACGCATTCTCAAATTGCCTGGCATCCAGCCGTTGGAGATTCTCGAATCAGTCAAGGTGAGCATACAGAGTTTGCTAATCGTGAAAACAGTTGCAGTAATCGTTTCGAATGTTTACAGAAAGCATTGCTGGATGACAAACCAAAGAGTTTTGCTGCTTGTGTGGAGTGGGCCCGTCTCCACTGGGAAGATCAGTATGCCAATCAAATTAAACAGCTGCTCTTTAATTTCCCACCGGATCAGGTGACATTAAGTGGCCAACCCTTTTGGTCAGGTCCAAAACGCTGTCCCGAACCACTTGTTTTTGATGTAAACGACTCGTTGCATTTGGATTATGTCTACGCTGCGGCCAATCTGCGTGCAGAAGTTTATGACATACCCCAAGTTCGTGATCGTCAGAAGGTAGCTGAGCTGGTGCAACAAGTTAAGGTAAGTATCTAGAATTGTATAGAATAAATCAATATGTAATTGAATGTTGTCTATTGCCTCGCAGGTTCCCGAATTTAAGCCACGTTCTGGTGTTAAAATTGAAACAAATGAGGCAGCTGCTGCCTCGGCAGCCAATAACTTTGATGACGGTGAGGTGGATCAGGATCGTGTGGATAAGATCATCAATGAGCTGATCAAGAATGCCGACAAGGGCTCCAAGATTACGCCTTTAGAGTTCGAAAAGGATGATGATAACAATCTGCATATGGATTACATCGTGGCCTGCTCCAATTTGCGTGCGAGCAATTACAAAATTGCACCGGCTGATCGCCATAAGTCAAAGCTGATTGCTGGTAAAATTATTCCGGCTATTGCCACCACCACATCGGTACTGTCCGGCCTGGCTGTGCTGGAAGTGATAAAACTAATTGGCGGACACAAGGAGTTGGGCCAGTTCAAGAATGGATTCGCCAATTTGGCGCTACCCTTTATGGCATTCTCAGAGCCAGTGGGAGCGTCCAAGAATAAGTACTACGATAAGGAATGGACTCTGTGGGATCGCTTTGAGGTCACTGGCGAAATGTCACTGCAGGAGTTCCTAAATTACTTTGACGAAAAGGAGAAACTGAAGATAACTATGCTGTCGCAGGGCGTCTCAATGCTCTATTCATTCTTTATGCCCAAGGCCAAGTGCTCGGAGCGCTTGCCACTGCCCATGTCTGAGGTGGTGCGTCGGGTGTCCAAGCGTCGCATTGAGCCTTATGAGCGCTCGCTGGTCTTTGAAATCTGCTGCAACGATGCCAGCGGTGAGGATGTGGAGGTGCCCTATGTGCGTTACACGTTGCCCTAAACAAAGGCTGCGACCACGTCCATGCCCCCCTAATCTTAATTGTAATGGTTAAATTATTATTTAAAAATCAAACATTTTGTCGTCGCGCTTGGAGTTGTGCGCCTGGAAATTTAAACTGTGTGTTGCGCGTATTGCATTTCAATTAACAACAACACCAACACCACATACAAGGAGAGAAACAATTATTTTAAACACCCACATACTAATAACAACACTTACATCTACATCCATCTAATTGGAATTAGAAATTTTATATTATAAATGTATGTGTAATCCTACAAGGAAAAGCAAATATTGAATTCGCGTTACACAAAACAAACAAAAAAAAAACAAAGACTCGACTTAAAAACTACAAGAAATGAATCGAAAATTCTGTCTGCTCAGCATAGGTTAAACAATAAAAAGAAAAGCAAAAAAAAAGAGAAAAACATTCAAATCAAATCATACAAAAGGAAGCGCATTTGAAGCTGTTCATCTCGTTTATAATTATTTTTTGTTTAATTCGATATAAACGTAAAATTAAATTTTAAATGTATTAAAAGGCGAAGCAATTGAATAAAGCTGTATATTTCATATGGTAATCAGTCGGTGAGTCGACTTGTTCGTCCTCCTTTTGTCATCTATCTCGCTAGATCTGTAATCTCATTTGGTTCCTTAACGTCTTTTGCATAAAACCGCAGTTCCCCGGAGCTTAAGCTTATATTGCGTCCCCCGTCAGTGTCATGCGATTCCAGCCAAGTCTATCTCTATCCATTGCTCCATCTCTGTTTGTTGCACTTGCACTCGCAGTCAGTTAGTAAAAAGTTACGTGACACAATTAAATATTTTATGCCCCAAGACG
This sequence comes from Drosophila niveifrons, assembly GCA_035046325.1. Taxonomy (NCBI): domain Eukaryota; kingdom Metazoa; phylum Arthropoda; class Insecta; order Diptera; family Drosophilidae; genus Drosophila; species Drosophila niveifrons. The sequence goes on from JAWNOC010000041.1 coordinate 656,271, forward strand.
TTTATGCCGTGTCGGTGGCAGTCGCTGCCACTAAAGTGCAATTGGCAAGTGAAACGCATTCCGCTCCGACTCTCTTTCTAACGCACTCCTTGTACATCGTAAAGTTGTGGGCGTGCTATAATTAAATATTACACGCAATGCAACTGAAGTATACCAAAGTTATGCAGCTTCTTCCCTGCGTTGCGGCCTGTAAAACTTTTCCTTCGAATTATGCAGTTAATGAAACAAACGCTAAGTGAATTCTCGTCTTAAGAAAAGCTGGATACTGATCCTAAATTAAACTTTAACATGTGCATAATCGCATTAGATTTAGTCCTTTAGATTTTTCACGTAGTACCCACATAATTAAAAGCAAAACCATTTCTGGGCACTATTTCAGATTTCGTGCGTAAATCTAAGAAATTTCTTTCTTTTTTAATTCAGCAAGTTTTCTTATTTACTATACGTTAAAAAATAAACACAAAATTGCATTGGGACAGCTCACACGCATTGAATATATATATTTTTCTGCGTAATATTACGATCCACTAAACCATAAAGCCCGCAGATATACAGATTGTTAAGAACTGGAAACTCTCTCCAATAATGCGTCATTTTCTGTGTGTGGTTCCAACAAAAAAATCCGTTGAGTCATGAGATTCATCAGATAAAAGCATCCAACCATGCCTTTAAAAGAATTATGAAATTCGAACTCATTGGGACCGAAATCTGGAATAATCCCGAAAAACCTGATCTATACTAAAGACTTATCTTACGGTTATCATTAATTAATTGTTTCATGAATCGGTATGTAAATATATATCATTATATCATACAAAACTAAGATATTCAAATTCATTTATAGAGTATCAGAGATTCTTTATACTATTCGTCGATTTAAATCTTTTGTATCTTGCTTCTTTGTTGATATTTTAAAAATTTTTTTTATATCTTCATTGTCCGGTTGCCAACCTGTTGGCTATTATCCAAAATATGTCCAAATAGAAGTGCATTAAATGCCTGAAATAATTTTATGATGAAATTAAAATATGGAATTTTCATGTTGCGTATAATAATATTCGCGTTGTTTTTGTTATAATTAATTCATTCAATAAATTTTCACTGGCTGTGACATTTTTTGCGATAATGAGGCGAGCAGAGAAAGGGGACTTCTCATGTACGTCGAACCTGATTAATGAGCACATTGGATTGAAGCCACCAAGGTGGGATAACTGATGGACACGGACAAGTGGCAAGGTAAGATTGTGCATTATTATGACAAAATATTTATAATTTATTCGCTTAATTAATTGCCTAGAGATTGGCTAACTGGGGGACGCAAATGCTTACAATTAGGCTGGCATTTCCGGTATGATCTGACGAAACTTTTACTTTGGCGAGTGCGTCATCCGCTGCCAAACTCATAACTATAAATATGCGTTGGTGTTGATATTAAACTTTTCTTATCACTCAATCTAAGAGGTGTATTACAACTATTTTATTTTTGGGTAAGTGAATGACGAACCGGTTCGTCAAGTGGTTCAACGTCATTTCCCACCAATTTCATTCATTATTTGCGTGGGGATTTTTTGCAATAAATTTTTATTTTTTTTACATTAATTAAGATATTCTAACAAGTAGTTGATTATTATTAGAATAATTGTAATTAAGATGATCCAATAAAATCGATGGTCCCTCTCCTTTAATGTACAATAATATACTGGTTGAAATAAGCTGTAGTATTTTTTTCGTTTCGTTTGTTTTTAATCTTTTTTATATAGAAAACAAAAAGAGACAAAAGAAACGAAGTAATATGTTTTATATTAAAACAATAAACTAAAATCCTGTGTTTAAATAAATGCAATACGTTTCTTAGTTTGGCCTGTATAATGATTTAAAGTGGTCAGTTGATGCTGGTTGAAATAAGCTTTGATCTCCTGTAAATATACTAAAAATGTAGGTTTACACACTTATTATATATATATGTATTTTATTTGTAGTTTCCAGGGTATCTATATGAATGAACAGGTATTGTAACATTCAGTAACATTGTGGGACAGTTAACACAATTTGAAATGGTTTTAATTTCCTGCCTCACTCTGGACACCATGTCGACTGTGGAAATGAGACGTGTTCGATTTTGCGCACCTCCTAAATAAAAATTGAAAGCTAGAAACATGTAAATCATACGAACACTGCTGAGTGCCCATTTATGAAACAAAATTGTATGTAAATATTTAAATTGAGTCATTAAAACATTGCACAATAGGAAGTCGCGACAGGAACAATCCATATAGGCTAGGCGCTCATGTAGCGCCCACACACACACGACGACTATAAGGAGATAGTAGTTGCTAATGTTGCACACTCCACTTCATTTGCATATGGCACGAACTTGCATCAGTCAAGATAGTATTATTTGCCAGCCGTTCAAAGCGCAAAGATACAACGTATTTATCAAATGCATACTTACATCCACAATAAAAACAACAACGAGCAGACAGATAATGCCCCTGAGTCATTGACATCGCTAGATATTAACCTTAGTCCAGGATAAAAGCATTTCATTTTGCTTCAAGCGCACTATCAATAATTATATTATAAGAAATAAAATTGTCTTCGGTTTATCGAATTAAAAATGCTCTTATCAATAAAATCATAAATACACTAAATAAATAAAATTTCTCTTACAAATGAATGATAAATATATTCATTTATTTTCAAGTTTAGTTTTTAAAATCTATAGTTTCAAAACCTTATATTTTATAAAAAGCTTTTAAATGAAATGCATTAGATAAAAAATTTGTTTTAAAAACCGGAATATTTTCTGGAAACTCTTCATAACTAACGCAACCGACAAGAGTATTAAAAATTAAAAACATAAACAATATCTGAATTATAGCGGATGCGCTGACAATGTGGGTCCGATACTGAGTATTTAGTTTGATATGCTATAAGTCAAGGCGTCCGATCTTGACCATGGGACGATAAGTGTGCCTATTCATCGATCGGAAGTTACTTCATGACGTCCAAAAAGACGCAAACATAGCTCTTGTCTAATTTCCAGATAAGATATGGAGAAACATATTTTATTTAATTTCATACAGTCATAGGTATTGTTTTTAGGTCAGTTTGCTGGTTATTCCAATTGGTACGCATTTAATTTAATGTTCAATTGACGATTGAACTACCAAGACCTTATGACTGAGTCGTGCTCACATTTCCCGGCTTCGCTGGCAATTTGGGCGTGGATATAACATACATACATACATGTGTATATCACTTGAACGTAGACTCAGGTCTAGGTCAATCACTCTACGTATAGGGATGATTGAAGATCAATAATCTGAATTTATATGAATCACATAAACAATTGAAATTTATATAACAAAAAAAATTCATACAAATAAATAAAGTTAAAATTACATATAAAATATTCAGTTCTTAATCTGAGGGATCAAGTAAATTACTTAACCCTCTACTGCATCAGCACAAAAATATGAAAGAAATTTTTTTTTTTTAGTTTGTAGGAATTTATGGGGCAAAAATAAAATTGCCATTACTTTTTCCAAGTGGGAAAATGTCCAATATTGTTCATCCCAACAGAATTCAAGAGTGTTTCCTAGTGCCTTATTTTTTTGCTGGTAGATGGAGTTCCTAGAAATGAAGTTGGAGTATTAAATGCTTGAAGTCAAAAAGTGGCATATATTAATCTGTCTTACGACGCCAGCAGTTTTCGTGCATAAAATAGTACTTTGATGCTTGCCTATAGTTAAATTATATTTTTTATTACAGTAAACTTTATAATATTTTAGAATAAAAATACTTTTCAACAATAACCGGGGTTTTTAGTATAGCAAATTTATTTTCAAATTCAGCAATATTCACTTTCGTTCATATGCTTAAGACGCCTGCACAAAACTATTTGAAACTTGAGTCAAGGCAACACAAAAACGGTCTGCAAATAGAATTCGAAACCTAGAAAATAACTGATAACAAACGTTTTTGTGTAGGTACCGTTTTAGCACAACAAAAAATGATTGAAAGTGAGAAGCCATATATGGTCAAATGTGAACATAGTAATCACTACTTTCCGAATTTTAGCTTCTCTTTACTTTTTAATATATTAAACTACAGAACAGCTGCAGCCTCATTTTCGTTTGCCCATAATAAATCAAATTAATCGACTGCAGGCAGATCTTCATTTTATTTCAATATCAATTCTGCAGAATTGGTTAAATCAGTCGGAAGCTTCACGGTTCATTTGTTAAGTCACACTTTGTATTAAACGCACATTTGCTTCAACTGTCTACAGTCACTGCAATACAGTGTAGATTCTACACTGTAGAGTCAACACGCTCTTGCGTGCTGTTGTGATCGCTTGTTCTCTTTTTTGCCTCTCTTTTGTGCTCTTTGTTGTTTCCCATTCGACTAAGTCAAGAGTCAAAGCAAGCAAATGGCTGTATCCGAGTCCGTTTGTGACGAATTCTCAGTACCGGCCCGTCTGCCAAAGCCAACACAAGGCACAGGCGGTTAAACGAGATTTTCTGTTTGTTACGAGTTAAAATTAAAATTTTAAAAATTATTTTAATATTGAAAACGAATAAGACCCAAAGCAGAGGAAACGCATTAAAGAGGACGCATTGCTATTGCTTTGCAAGAGAGTTGCGTGAGTGAATATTGCGGTTGTTGTTGTTACTGCGCGGCCGCCTACTTCTTTTGTAATAAGGCGCGCACAAAAGCCAATAACAACAACAGAAGAGCAGGCGTCGCGACGCGTCTGTTTCTGTGTCCGTGTGTGTGTGTGTGTGTGTTTATGTGTGAGAGCGTGGGATTTGCATCAACAAATGCAGAAGCTTCTTTGTATACGGAACGCGCGTGCTAATTAATTGTGTCGTTGCATTTAAACGAAAGAAAAAAAGGAAGAAGCACAGCACACAAAAGCTACAACGAAAACAAACAACCTCATTACAACAGCAGCTAATGTGTATTTAATAGTGTCGGTGTCGTGTGTCTTAGTTTCGAAATTCAAATTTAATTTATTACGAAAACGGCTTCCCTCCGCCTCTCCGACCGGGCCCACCTTTTTTGTATGCGTCATATGTGAAAGAGAAAAAACGAAAAAAGGGCCAAGCCATAGCCAACAAAGCCCACCAGCAAAGCAAGGCAGTTGCCACAACAGAAACAAAAACATAACAGAACAAAACACACAGAACTGTCGCCGTTTCCCCCGGTTGTGGACTGCTGCTGCTGCTTCTGTTCCTCTGTCAGTCAGTGCGCATGTGTGGTGTTTAACCGCCCGCGCTAAAAATAACAACAACAACAATAGCAACGCAAACATCATCAGCGACAGCGACAACATAGAAATAAGGAGCATTAAAATAAAAGTGAAAAGTTCACAATTGCAAACGCAGAAATTGGTAAAGCAGCAAAGCTTCAGACGACGCCGACGTTGACGTTGACGCTGACGGTGACGCTGATTGCACTAATATCGGAAGTGCAGCGGCAGCATCAACGAAGAATTGTGAATAAAAGTGCAAGTTTTGAGTGTTTGGTAGGACTTAAAAACATGTACATGCAAGCATATACACAAATACATAGAAATATATTACAAATATTCATACGGTGAAATATACATATATACTTGAGAGCATCAAAACTAACCTGGCAAAGTTTCTCAGTTTCTCGGTTCGTCGCAAGCACGAAGAAAACGAAAGAAATGTGTTACACATATGGATTGTTTGGCCTGCCCCTGGTTGCCCTCGTCTGGCTGTCGACGTCGCCAACATCAGCGGCAGCAATAGCCGTTGCAGATGTAACAGCTGCAACAGCGATGCCAGCAACATCAGCAAATAAGCATCAGCAGCTGATGCATCACAGCCACAGCCACCACAATCATCATCACAATCATAATATTCAGAATATGCAGCCCGGTGAGCAAAAGGAGTTGCCCAGCAAAGCGAATAAACTCGTCTCTGAGGATATTATGGTAAGCTATAGCTGCCCTAAGGTTAATGCTTACAAATCGAACTTTAACATTGTGCTTAAATCGGATTCTTGTATTTTGATAACTTGATTCTAGATTAGGATAATAGTCTAAGACATTTTACAAGTAAATGTGCCTAAATTAAATGAAATATGAATATAATTTAAAAAATTAATCAATAGCTTTATAATATTTAGTAATTTTAAAACACAGACAGGTGATTATAGATATATTGCATAGTCAATTGGAGTTGACTCTTATAAAATAGAATGTATTAAATCGGAGAAGGCCGACTGAATCGGATGTTCATCTATTTGTTAAACAACAAAAAAAAAAAACAATTCAATTTTAACAAAATTCTTTAAAGTGAAATATCTTAATTTGAAATTATTTTTGACCGCATTATACATAAAGTGGAATTCAATTAAAAAGTTAATTTTTCCTTTCGTATTTATAAATTAACAACAAGTGGCTCCTGTATTTTTTAATTACAACATTCCAAATTGGAATTAAAAACTGCAACCATTTAATGGCATTCTTCTCTTTATATTGTGTCACAAATTATACGGAAATGTGTTCATGAAGTTGTTCAGTTCATTGAAATTTCTCTCTGTGCAATTGGGGATGGTTTTGTTTATTCCAGTAATCTTGGGTTCTGCAAGTCTTCGTCTTGGTGAGTCATTAGTTGTTGTTGCTTGCATTGAATGCCCTTCTTATTGGGGAAATCCGACACCTGTTAGTTGCACATCCAATCATGCGCTTCCTTTTTATTCGAATTCATTAGAAAACTACCACCAATAACAACTAAACGAAAAAAAATACAAACTTGTCTAAGGAAGACCACAAACACAAAGCCAACGCAGCAGAGACAACAGACAAGGAACAGTTGCAGGAATAACAAAACAACAACAACGAATTGACTTCTACGTCTGTGAATGACATTTTCTTCGCTGTACTTTTGCCAATTAGAATTTGGAAAAGTTGAAAGCAAATTGCATCAGTTGCCCGACAGTGTCAACTGGCAACTTTATAAACAACTCACAACAACGGCAGCAACTCGTATCGTGCAGTGTGCATGTCTGTCTGTCCGTCTGTCTGTCTGACTGCGTGTTGTTGTGCGTGAGTGTGTAGATAACTTAACTTAAGTTCACTTTCTATGTATATTTTCCGGGCAACTTCCGTTTGCAACCGCATTCGCCTTTGCCCCCGATGCAACACTCCATCTCCAGCTCTCTTCAAGTACTCAACTCCTCCCCTATCATCTTGTCTTGGTCTTCAACGACGCCGTTCTTCGTTCTCCGTTCGCTGCTCACTGTTCGCCGTTTGTCGTTCATTTGATTATGAGTGCCTCATAAGCGCGAGTGCGTGAGTGTATGTGAATATATTCACTGCCATGCGAGTGTATGCCACTGTGAATGTGTCTGTGCCATGTACGTGCCTTTGTGTCTCTGTGTGTGTGTGTGCAAGTGCGTTTATTGAACCGGGAGCAGCAGCAGCGTCAGGCTGGCGACACTCTGCCTCTGTCGCTCTTGTGCCATATATCTACTGTACTATGTACTGTTCGTAAACTCGCATAAGCACAATCGAGGGCGGCTCCATAAATTCCAATTGATTTGCTTATCAGACGCTGTTCAAAGTAGTTGAATATATTAGCTAAAGTTATATTTATGTTTCTATTGCTTGAAAATATAGAAAACTGCGTGGAGTTATTGTTATATGAATAATTCCATAAATTCTCATTTTTTAAATAGCTAAACTTATATTAATGTTTAAATTGATTGAATATTCTTAAATATTTCAGAGAGAAAAGAGTTGAGTACACCAAAACCAAACATTTAAGAGTAGTTCCATTAATGTGGATTGATTTTTTCTTATCATAATATATGAGCTAATATTTTGGTTTCTGTTACTTGAATAGAATAAAAATCTGTAAAGACCATTTGTGATTTCTTATTTGATCAGATAACTAATTGTTCTTTTAATAACTATTCCTAAAACTTATTTTGTATTTAAATTTTAGTGATCCCTTGGGAAAAAAAAAACAAAATTGAGAAGTTACATTTAACTGTTTTACAGTGAAATTTTCTTAGCAGAATAGTTTGCGAATGTGTTGCTATTTTTAGGTTACCTCCTGTCTTGTAAGTATTTATCAGTAATTGTAAACCATTAGCATTAATGCTATAGTATTTCTATTATCTCTCTTGTATGGTAATAGAGTTATTTTGTTTTTAATTCATTTTAGAAAAACTATCTCTAATAAATATTATTTTTATTATCTTTCTTGTTTGATTACACAGTTTATTTATTTAGTAATTTTTTATTTTTAGTCAATGGCCTTAGTTGCTAGCACTGCCTTCTTTTAGTTATTATATTATATATATATATTTTATATACAACATGTAAATAAATATATATAAATAATTTTTTTTTAAATTTATTTTTGAAAAACTCTCTAATTTTCTAAAAGAATCTAGTTTCCTTTAATTCGTAAATGAATTATAGTATCTATTTAAAACCAAATAGAAATATTTTCGAATAGATTGATTTGTCCATTAACTGCCCTCTTGAACCCATACGTTGACACTATATAGCGTGTGTATGTATGACATATGTCTGTGCCTCGGGTTTCGATATCCTTGCTAAATAAACAATATGCGGGCTCACTTCGAGGGCCGCCCTCTTTCGGTGTGTGTGTGTGTGTGCGTGTGTGCGAGTGTGTGTGTGTGTTGTACTCCTCGTATATATTACTACAAGCAAGTAGTTTTTATTTCAGCTGCTCGACACTCGACGACAACGTTGAACGGGGCTCAATTATAATTTTCTCACTCTTTGCGCTTTGGGCCTTTAATACAAGTAAATGTGAAAATTTGTCTTCTATTTTTTTCTGTTGCTTCTTGTTCATCATACTCGTACTTTACCATACTTGTGTGTATATTTTGCATGCCAATCCAATGGACATGCGGTAGTAGTAGTTGTAGGAGTAGTTCCACTTTCCAAGTCGCGTCGTGTCTCTGGCTAGCTGAATGTCTGGCTGACTGGCGCTAGTGTCTCTGACTCATCGACTGCTTGGTTGGTTCAATGTCCTTAGGAATACTTTGCACTCTTTGCCCGGCTCCTTGGCGCGAATAAATTGCTCATATTTTTGATTAAAAAATTTGTTCGCATAGACCATCAGCCAAGACGCCAAGACGTTCGTTCTATGTTCTTTTCTCACCCGCACCACGCTTAATGAGGACCACCGATGACGCCCCCCCCAATCCCCAGTCCCAAGTTAATGATAATAATGAAACGAATACCCGATTATGTTTTTAGTGGGAATAACGAGCCGAACTCTGAATGCGTATCCTAGCGGGCAGACAAAATGCATTAAACCCTCCGAGATGCAGCCCAAAACAATAAGCGTGCATTGTGCCGGCAACAGCTCCCAGATCACACACACACACACACATCGAGTTATATAGAGTATATAATATATGCATATATATAATATATATATATATATGTAAAGGGTAACTTAGTGTGTGTGCAGTTCGTTTTGGGATTTTGGGGTCATAGGCACGCGACGCTCCACAACAGAGAGTCGATGGAGAATGGACGGAGGCGTTATCTTGATGCTGCTGCCTCGCTTGGAAAATGCATGCAACTGTGTATGGCGTCGCCCCATATATGTATGCACACACACACACACACGCATACACACATACAGTCACAAAGTCATTGGCAGTGTATGCAAATGTGCAACGAACTTCGCTATGCATGTGCTTTATATGTGTTGATTTTATTTTCAGTTGTTATGGTTGATGTTGCTCTTGTTTGTTGTTGTTGTTGTTGTTGTTGCTGACCTCCGGCGGCACGCATTTCGTGTTCTTCTATTTGTGGACACACGCAGCGAGTTGGGAATTCGGATTTTGTTTGCCAGCATTTTCATTGCACATTAATAATTGTTAATAATGCATGTAGACTGACTGCAGTCGCAATTTGTTTCATAAATTGCACATTTTGCACCACGCGTCTTTAATAAAGCATTTCCCATCAACAGCGACGGATTAATAAAGATATAAATTGAACAAAATCGCATTACAAAATATTTACAAAAATTGTAATTTTATTTGGAATGCAACTATTTTTTATACCCGCTACCCATAGGGTAGAAGGGTATTATAACTTTGTGCCGGCAGGAAATGTATGTAACAGGTAGAAGGAGGCATCTCCGACCCTATAAAGTATATATATTCTTGATCAGCGTCAACAGCCGAGACGATATAGCCATGTCCGTCTGTCCGTCTGTCCGTCTGTCCGTCTGTCCGTCTGTCCGTCCGTCTGTATGAACACCTAGATCTCAGAGACTATAAGAGATAGAGCTATAATTTTTTTTCGACAGCATTTGTTATGATTGCACGCAGATCAAGTTTGTTTTAAATTTTTGCCACGCCCACTTCCGCCCCCGCAAATCAGAAAAAATCGAATAACAAGAGTAATAATAAAGCTGGAGTCCCGAATTTTGGGATATACATTAGAAACTATAATCCTTGTGACTTCTGAAAATTTGGTTGCGATCGGATCAAAATTGTGGAAGTTATTAAAGAAATACTTTTGTATGGGCTAAAACGCCTACTTACTAGGGGTCTCAAATGCTTTGGCCGACAATCTGGTATATTTTGCCGTCTATGGTATATTTTGAAAGTTGTACTATACTTAATACCAAAAATATACCAAATATATCATTTGGTATATTTTTAGTATTTTGTAGTATTTTTTGGTATATTTAGGAAATAATACCGAAATATTTTGCTTTTATTCAAAATAGGTAGCGGGTATCTCACAGTCGAGCACACTCGACTGTAGCTTTCTTACTTGTTTTTAATATATTACAGAAATCCGTATTACAATACTTTATAAATTAATGTAAGTAATGATTAAAATGATGTCCCACTATATTCGTTTTCTTCGCTATTAAGTTAAACTATATTACAAACAATTTACATTCAATAGCGTTTGATTTATACGATTACCAACTCAAGACAATCACATTACATAATATTGGAAGCATTACAAAAAATTTTGATTTTATATTGATTGAAATTATTTCTTCTTCATTTGTTCGCTATTAAGATACTTAATGCATCTGACGAAATATATAATTACTAGTTTTTAACATACAGATACAATATATAAAATTATTTATAATTTTAAGTAAATAGATCTACGATGATATAACCTAAAATAATCAAGTTAACAAAAAATTATATTATGCCATTTCATTATTCATTTCATGATTTAAATTCATTACCCAAAATACTTTGTTTCTAAGAAAAAATCTTCCAAAAATGATGTTTCGTAATTAAATGTATATTTAATTACGTAATGTTTTAATAATTAATGAATACATGTGGTATTTAATTCTGTATTTAAAACTGCAGGAACTATTTGAAATTGACTCATCATCCATATAAAAGCCCGCATAGAAGAAAACTAATTTTACTAACATTGAAATCTTAAAAAATGTTGAAAACATTAAACCAATTCATGGGGGAATTATGAGTAAATCCTTTGAAATGTTAATCGACATTTGCTTTCTCCATTTGAAATATGGAAATATTTCGCTGACTCTCTTCATTGTCTTTGCTGAAGCCCAAAAAAAAAGAAGATATATGCATCTGTATTAATGAGTAAAGCTGATGCATGACATCTTTAATTAGTTGATCATTTTATAGCTTCCTGGTAGAGCTTCCCTGAGCGATTCTCGGCCACTGTTTACTTTAATGGCACACTTGAAGCACATTTCCAGCGTTTCAATTTAACAACAACAAACAATAAAAAGAAACAAGAGAGAGGAGAAAACAATAATAATTATAAATAAAGCCTCGCTTAATAGGCTTATGACAATTCTTGAGCGCCAGTTGAATGCACTAAGACCCCTCGTATAGATGGCTACAAATGATCGTATAATTTTTATAAGGCCACGCCAACTCCATATACGATTAAATGAGAAAGAGATGCACAGACATCTGTGTACTCTAAAAACCTGAATCAGAAAGAGAGAGAGAGAGGGAGGGAAAGGGAAAAACACCGAGTGGGGGCATTTTGAAACAGATTAAATGTGCGGCTATTAATTAAGTGACGACGATTGCAAGTCAACTCATGTCGAGTCGAGTTAATTTAAGTTTAATACGAGCTCAGCTCGAGTGATTCAGTGCGTTTTTTTTTCTCTCTGTGTTTGAGTTAAATAAATCAAGTATCAGTTAAATGAAATTATAAATTACAATAAAATATTTCCGTTTGCATTGTTGACACTCACACTCCACAATGACGAAGAGGAGAGATTTTTTTTGTGAATAAATTTACATTGTTCAGCTGAAATAATTTGTCAATCCATGCACACTCAGGTGTATGACAAATTCACGCAATTCACTTATGGGAAATGTGCTAATGAGACAAACCGTTGGCAGTCAAGTCCGACTACGAGTACCCGAAGATTTGAAACAGTTGAAGCCAACACAGTTATTTATCATCGTGACTCAATAAAGGAGTTTGCTGGCATACAAATCTCTTTTTCCAAATTCTCTTTAGTAATTTCATTTAACAGTTTTAAGTTGAACTGTTTATGTTAAACATTTCAAATTTGGTATATTTTGTATATTTAGTATTTTAGTTGAATTTTTAATTTGAGTAACAAATATTTTGTTCTTATTTTAAAATCCAATAAACTGTTACTCTAAATGAAAAAAGGTTATTAAATTATTGTAACACTCAATAAAGTAAAAAGAAATTTCAATCAGAGTTTGCTGGCGTACAAATGTCACTTTAGTAATTTCATTTAACATTTTTAAGTTGATCTGTTTACGTTAAAAATATCAAATTTGAAATATTCGGTATATTTAGTATATTTTCAATTCGACTTACAAATATTTTGTTCTCGTTTCAAGATCCAATGAACACTGATTAAAACTTACTTTTGCAGTTTATGCCTCTGATAAATATAATGTGCATGTTATTAAATTGCTTTAGTTGTACCGTTTATGGAAAAATATTAAATTTAGTATATTTGGTATATATTGAGTATTTTAGGAGTTTACAATTGAGGTAACAAATATTTTATTCTTGTTTTAGGATCTAATGTACTTTCATTAAATTTCCCTTTGCAGTTCGACTTAAGATCGAAAAGATAATACAAATTTTAAAATGTAAAAATGATGGCTCAATTGTGGAAACTATGAAAATGTATTTTAAATTTTTTTGAGAAAATATAAATACAATAAGTTTAAAATATTTATAAAGTTAAGAACCTATTATTTATATTCAGGGTCTAAATTTCTACAAATTTAAGAACATATATCACAATTTTTTTTTTCGAATGTGTGATTTTGAAATAAATTAATTGGAGCCGATTTCAGGTTAACAAATATAAGAAAAAGAAACTGCAATTTTATATAGCTAAAAACGTGCACCTAAAATTGAGATTTTGTTTATTTTAAAAGTTTTAAATTAATTTAAATAAAATACAATTTTATTTAAAATAAATAAAATGAAGAAAAGAAATAGTGGAGAAAAGTAATCTTTGGATTATTGCCCCACAGAGTAAACTTTCTTTCTCCTTATTTAAGCCACATAACAATATGGTCATATGAAAAAAGTTTATTAAATCCCTTTGGTGTGATTCGCATACTAATTGCTGGGACAACCTGCAATTCTTGTCACCTGGTTAAAAGCATTTACAGCGGTCTATGCTAGACTTATGTTATATATATGTATATGTATATATACATATACTATGTTGGCGCCCCTGTCGACGAAGCATGCAGTCTGTTGGCTGGGCCTTTTTATTAAATTTCGCTTTCAATACAAAATGCGACGCGTTCTCCATTCTCCATTTTCCATTTTCTATTTAGTTTTTTAATTGTGTCACGTAGAAAACTACATACGACCATTGAAAATCCTGCTACTGCCTTTTTAGCTTTGGCACAAAATCTGGCCACACCAGAGAGTGTAGAGTGTATGGCACTCATGGTGTTTGTGTTTGGGTTTGTGTTCTTGCTTGCAGCATGCTGCATGCTGTATGCTGCATAAAAACGGTGCACATTGAAATGCAAGGAGCGGAAAAATGTTCAACACAGTCGCACAGGAACAAATAATGCCCAATTTGCATTGAGAATGGTATTCAGCGAATTTTTCGAATGGAAACCCGACCGACCGACGGACGCGGCGCGGCGCGGCGCTACAAAATTTATGCACTAAAAAATATTAAATAAAAAACGTAAACAAATTCGCGCGCTGCACAAAGAAACAAAAGAGAAAGAAGGCAAAGAGTACGTGTTGTGCACAGCTAATATGGCGAGTCTGGCAAGTAAATAGGAAGTATTTGCTAAATATGCCAGATGGACGAGCAGCAGAGGTTTTATATAAAATAAAATACGAAACGCAAAAGGAAACTTAATTAAAAGCTGATAAGAGCAATAAATGAAACACGCAGAAGCAAAAGCAGAAGGCGATAAGCAGGAGAGCGAATTTCGATGCATTTTTTTCATTTGTTTTATGCGCCATTGATTGATTTTTAATAGCATTAGGGGTGCCCCACGAAACGAACTCACACACTGTAGCATAGCATAGCATTATCATCAGCCATCAGCGCCACCATCAGCAGTATCATCATCTGGCAGCCCTCGTGGCGTATGATTGATGCATCAACCAAAGCAGCAGCCAGCTACACTCAACCGCAGTTTGTTGTTGTTGTTGCTGCTATTGCTGTTGCATTTATGCATTTTGCGTATCCACATTCATCATTACGGCTGCGTACTTAAATATGAGAAATTTGTTGTGCATACAAATTTTGACAGTCAATGTGCCATGTGCCACATTAGCCATTTGCAGTTGGAGTTGCAGTTGCAGGTCCCCAAGTCTCTGGGCTCCGTCTGAGTGCCATGCTCAAGTCCCGTCTCAGTTTCCTTTTCAGCCTTCGTCCATCGGTCATGTGCACAATTTTGGTTAGCAATGACAATGATTCATGCAGGAAGCGAGGCCAAGAGGGGCTTTGATATGGCAATTGTTGGGTGTGGCTGCGCCTACATAACACACACATTGGATATCAGCCATCGAGCCTTGGCACCTATGCAAAATATGTGGTTTCATTGCATCGAACACTTTTGTGTATGTGTGTGAGTGTGTGTGCAACAATACGACGGGAAATTGTCGATGATAATGACATGTTGGCTAAAGGCAAGAGATTTAATAGCTGAAGGCAATGCAAACTGATAAATGCATGGAATAGAATGGTCGATAACGAATTAATCAATGAGAGAGGTGCATAGAATGCATTACATGAGTGCATTAAAATGTCATGAGAAATGATTACACAGAGAGAAAAAATTAAGATTAAAAAAAAAATTAAAAACAAGAATATAAAATTGAAAAATGTTTAATACAATATTTCGATCTTCAATCAATCTTTTGAGGTATTAAATCATCAATCATGAAATTAGAACAAATTTGAGATCTTATCGATCTCTTTACGATAAGATCTCAAAGTGGTTCTAATTTCATATTTTGTTTTATAACGTTAAAGAAGTTACAGAATTATTGTCAAATTTTAATATTATTTTAAGAATATATTTTCTCGTTTAATTTTGACATGGTATTATAAATTTCTTGAATTTAGCACGTTTTTATTGTGTATGTTAGTTACAATTTGCAACTATTCCATTTTCAATACCAATTATTGGTGCACATCTAAGTACTGCTAATTAACAACTGATCCATTTATTTTTTGAAAACGTTTCCCAAGTGATTGCTATATATCATATTCTCTATATGTATAATATCTATATAGATAGAAGGGCATTCAAATTTCGTTCTTCTCCTTCTCTCTTTCTCTCTCGAACTTTTGCAGAAGCGAGAAAATCTTTTTAGCCACAAAAAATGCATTATTGAAATTGCACAATCGTTATTGTTATTGTGGGGTAAAAATTTCCGTTTTATCTGCCAGAAGAAGGCGACAGACTGGTGGACTGGTGGCAAAAGGGAAACTCGAATCCTTACTGGACCCAACATTAGCAAAAAGATGCATAAGCAAAGCGCTTCGCAGTATGCAAATTTTCTCAGTTGGCACTTTTTCTTGCTGGAATAGCTAATGGCAACATCAGCGAGAGTGTGTGTGAAGAATAAAAGTGCAATAAATTCTGGAGGGAACATAAATAAATATAAAGCGTGTAGAAAAAAAAACCAAGCAAAAACAACGCACACAACAATTTGCTATGGAACAACAACAATCGGGATGTAATGTGTTGTGTTGCTGTTGTTGTTGTTGCCACTGTTGCTGCTGTTCTTTATGCTGCATAAAGAATTATAAACAAAATGCAGAGCAATTGAATTTGACCCAGTTTCAAGACCCCAGCTCCAGCAACAAGGCATCGACATCAGCATCGAAATCAGTCTCAGCATCAGCTGCTGCTTGCTCGTTTTTTTTTTGTTTTTTCTTTGGTTTTGTTTTGTGCTTTTTGTATTAATTATCACATTTTGGGTGCCTCTGATTGTAGCACCAGCTACAAACAAGAACAACGGCGACAAACCAATTTTTATTCGATTTATTTTTGGGGCGATGCAACGCGACACGCGAGCTAACGGGAGTCAGAGTGAGTGAGAGCGAACGAGAGAGAGAGAGAGAGAACGGTCAACGGAATATTTGACGTTTGCCAAAAGGCAACCTCAAAAAGTCAGACTTGATTTTAATGATGCACATGCAACATCAGCCGCCGCAGTGCAAAATGCATCACTGGCCTTTTCCAATGAAATGCCGCAGCCGCAGCATTCTTGCAATAAGTTGCCACAGCACACATCAATAACAACAGCAACAACAACAACAACAACAACAACAACAACGTTAACAACAACGACAGCAACTCCAACACCGACAACGCCTTTTTGGGTCCGCTGTTGGATGCAGCAAGTTTCCTTTTTAAGTGTCGCTTGCTGTCGTTGGCTTTGCCATCAATTATGCGGCATGTTGCCCAGCCTCAACCTCATCCTCATCCTCATCGTCGTCCCCAGCGTCTTGAATCTCTGCCACAAGCTTCATCGCTGTTGTCCATGTGTTGCATGTGGCAGCTGGCAGCCAAAGAAGGTGCGCGCCTGCAAAAGACACATGAACAACAGCCAACACGTAGGTGTGTAGTCAGTTTGCAGTTTTCTGAGTGGCAGCCAATGTTTTTATACTCAGCAGTTACCTAACGAAGTGGGGTATATTCACAGCACTTCAATCCACGGCAAACAGTTGAAGTCGATTGTAAAAATTCATGTTTAAAGTATCAAAAGTCTTTAAGACAAAAGACTTTAAGAGAAAACATCTACTTCATATAATTGGTCACAACAATGTTGTCTTTGCAATTTCAAAAACTAATTAAATTATTTTTCCGACCACTATCGACGGTAGTTTATGGAAACTATCAAGCACTATCTATGGCGCAGACTTCGATAGTTCTCCACCTCAACTGGGCATCCCTGCCTTAACTTAAATGTAGCTTTAATTTCCTATGACGCATGAAGTATTTCCTAGCCCATCACACACATATTTCCGTTTTTTTGCAGTTCGCTGTTTACCTGTTTTGCTTTAATCATCTGCGGCAGCGCAGCGTTGTCTGAATCACTTTTCACTTGGACACTCATTCTCAAGCGGTTCAAAGTGCACAAATATTTGCCCACTCATAAATGCGTCTTTTGGGTTTTTGCCGCTTACGTGTTGGGAAAAAAGGAACCCCAATCAGTAACACACACTGACTGATCAGTGATCAGTCTGACTTGGCTTATTTCGCTGACCACAGACAGTAGTCATGCAAACTGGCCAAGAAACGGGTTTATTGGCCCGTTGTTATCAACGTTTTGCCATCTGAGCAGCACACTTTGCTGGCGCCTAAACAAAATCCAGCTTTATTAGCTGGTTGGTCAAATAGCACAGCAGGTTTCGAGTTTTTTATGCAACAGTCGACAATTCGCTGTGGAAAAGCGTTTTAAACACAGTTACGCATTAGGAAATTTGTGATCAGGGAGTTCAAAAATGATCTAAATAGTTGTATAAAGAATCTCAGGGCACTGAAGATGATGCTTGAAACAGTTCATTGTTGGAAGAGCTGAAATACCTGATTACGTAAATTCTATCAAATCAGTATTTTGATATTGAAATTACAAAAGCAATGGTATATCTTAATAAAAATTATCGAAACAAGAAAAGTATCAATCGTCTTTTATTAAATAGTTTTGTTTATATGAAATAATCTTGAGTGTTTTAAATGAAAACTTTAAATTAGAATCAAAAGCGAAAAGCAATCTAAAGAAAAAAGCAATTTGTGATACATTTATTTTTATGCTATGAGCTGGATTTAAAAAGTCCTCTGTTAATGCCACTTCCCAATGGAATGCGCTTTGCTGCTATGAGAATCCAATAAGCTTATTATGCTTAGATTTATAAAGCTAAATAAAAAAGTAAGCAGCAGTTTGTTTATCGGATTGTTTAGCTACTTGTACGATTCGCAATACTTTCTAACTAAACTGAGAGCTCGCGCCCCTTGGATATGATTAACATTTCAAAGCATTGGCCTTTCCGTAGATAAACTAGCTGAATATATGGGCAACTAAATTGAATTATTAAATAAACTGTGCTATAGCATCAGTAGTCACCGTTGGAGGCCTCGAGTCCCCCAAGAGGCGCAGCAACAGTTGTCCAATTCCCCTCCTCTACCCTCAACCCGAGTTGCACAGTTGGCAGTCACGAGGTCTAAGCACTTGATGGCCATAAACACAACGCACAATATATCAATGACCATATCGGGTAGCTGCAGCTTAATGTGCGCCTGCAAATGGTATTAATGTCATAAGTTAAGACGAAACCTTTTATCCGAGCAACGTTCTTTGCTTGCCGTCGACATCCACATCGGCGTCGTTTACTCGGATTTCTACAGATGTAGAATTTGCATATAATTGGACCGAATGCCGGAATGGAATGGGATTGGGAATGGAATGAGATGACAGTCAGCTCAACTTGATTTCCTCTGTCCGGAGACCGTAGCTTTTCAACCATATGGTGCACTTCAGCAAGTGATTCTTAGCTTCAAATTCCGCGACCGGGGATCGGATGATTGAGGAGATGTTGTCAGACATTTCTGTGTTTATTTAACTGTCGTGCAAGTCATTGGACGCAAACTTTTGCCGCTTTGTTTTAATGAAAATTAAGAACAAGAACATGAACAAGAACAAGAACGAGAACAACATAATGGAAAAATAAGTAAATAAATAAAAATGAACACAGAAATAATAAGAAAGAAACGTCAGGCAGATTGTTCATATAATACATAAATAATGATTTATTTGTTTATTGCAAAAGCGCAACAAAGCGGAGTTAATCAATTTTACTTGCCTTTAAGTGACCGACCGCATGGCCAGGAAAAACCTTGGACTGCAGTCTCGTTCGATTCATTTTATGCATGCCGTTTTCCCATTTTCCTCCAACATTTTCTATTTCCTCATGTTGCACGGGGACACGCAGTCAGTAGCCTGGGAGCAGCTAGCCCAACAGCAACAGCAACATCTACAGCAAAAGCAACAGCCAGCTGTGGGCCTTGATGACTTGTTGCTTAGTTTAGAGCTGAGCGCGTGACACGCACGACCGCTGACGTGAGTTGTTCGTGATAAGCAAATTGAATACTATTTATAGCAACACACTTACAGCTATCGCATACGCTGATCTGTGAATCCATTAAGCGAATCATCGCTACTAGGATGGACGTAAATAGTTTTGTGAATTTTAAGATTCCTAGGAAATGGTGAAAATATTTAGTTGCACGATATTAATATGCTGGCACCATCATTTTTATATTAAGCTTTAGCTTGTAATGTTTGAAAACCAGTAGATTAATAATAATGTATTAAATAAATAAGAAAAAAAAAGTTTTAAATAAACATCTAATAAAAAGCAAGAACTTTGAGAAAGAGGCTACCATTCGATTTTTTGCAAATATAAACAAGTAAGAATGCTACAGTCGAGTGTGCTCGACTGTGAGATACCCGCTACCCATTTTGAATAAAAGCAAATTATTGCGGTATTATTTTCAAAATATACCAAAAAATACTGCAAAATGCTAAAAATATACCAAATGGTATATTTGGTATAACGATGTGGTACTAACATTCAAAATATACCATAGACGGCAAAATATACCAGATTGTCGGCGAAAGCTTGTGAGACCCCTAGTAAGTAGGCATTTTAGCCCATACAAAAGTATTTCTTTAATAACTTCCACAATTTTTATCTGATCTTAACAAAATTTTTAGGAATCATAAATAGTATTGTTATTATTATACACACCAAAATTCGCAGCCTTAGCTTTTAAATTACGCTTGTAATTCGATTTTTTTGATTTACGGGGGCGGAAGTGGGCGTGGCAAAAATTTGAAACAAACTTGATCTGCGTGCAAACATAACAAATGCTATCGAAAAAAAATTATAACTCTATCTCTTATAGTCTCTGAGATCCAGTGTTTCATACAGACAGACGGACAGACGGACAGACGGACAGACGGACAGACGGACAGACAGACAGACGGACAGACGGACATGGCTAGATCGTCTCGGCTGTTGACGCTGATCAAGAATATATATACTTTATAGGGTCGGAGATGCCTCCTTCTACCTGTTACATACATTTCCTGCCGGCACAAAGTTATAATACCCTTCTACCCTATGGGTAGCGGGTATAAAAATAAACCAAAACAGAAATATGAGGATTTCAATTGATTTTAAAACTCATAATTGCATATACGTATATAATAAAAACTATAATTTGAATTGGACATAAAAAGTTATTTAAATTGTTGTAAACAATTATATTTTTTTTTTTAAATATAAAAACAAAACTATAATTTAGAATTCATCATAATTTCATGAAGAAATTTATGTGACTTTAACTTTATCGTGATAAGTTTTGTGCATCTCTAGCTTAGTTTTTCTCATCCTTTCGCTTTCTCTCCCACTCTCATTCCCTCCAACTCTCTCTATCTATGAGGCAAATTCGTTGCTGGCCAGTGCCGGAGTATCTCATCAGTTTCCCATAAACATTCAAACCGTTCAGCTTGGGGTAGACATACATATGTTCCGAGTGTGCAAAGTGCGAAGTTGGCTTTGGCGATGGCGATATTGCAATTTACGTTCTGTGGTCTAATTAAAGTGCAAGTACAACAACTAAACTTGCGGCCAGGTTGGACTATTGAAGACGAAGGGCCTCGGATCGAGTGGGAGAGTCATTGAACATTGCGTGTTCGTTATTTTGTGGTCAGTTCATTTGCTGTTGCTGGGCTTAAACTGCAGCTAAGCCCACAAGCCAAACACTGTTTTAATATACTAAATATACGGGGGCGTCTGACCCTTTTAATCGCAGTCCGTCCATGCAACCCATCTCCCGTCTCATTCTTGTACTCAGTCTGTGTAGAGTTGCCGTTGCCGTCTTTTGCCCGGCTTCATTTTTCTCGCATCCCACATTAATCAATGTTGATTTCAATTAATTTGACCATCTCTTCACTTGCCAGTCATTGTGGCCAGGCGTCCTGCCACTGCCTTTTTATTAAACCAATAATACAGAAAGAAAAAAAGAAGAAGCAAACTGAAAGAAAAGAAAAGAAAACATGGACGAAGAGAGAAGCTCGTACAATGTGGGTTGATGACGTACGCCCATCATTCAGTTGGTGTCTATGCGCGTCTTTTATTAAAATTTGCAGTCTATAAATTTCCAAGAGGTGTTACCTTGGGTTAGGCCACAGATTAACAGAGAGAGGGACATATCTAAAGGGACTTGCACAACATGTGCTTAGAGCGTAGATGTGGCACACATGTTTCCTAAGTTGTGTATATGTATTTTATGGCTTTATAGGTCGGCAACGGATATCCGTTGAAATTGAAATTATATGTGACTAGAAATAGAAATTATAGACGCATAAATTACACAAAGAGTTGTAAGATCGCAGGCAAAGTATTTAAAAAATTGTAAAGTGAAGTTAGTTTTCTTTCTTAAAAAAGTAACAATGTTGTGAAATTATCTAAGCAAATATTAAAAAAATATTGAAATGCTCTTTTTCCTTATTTTCCTTATTTAAAAGAACAAATTAACCAAATTTCAAAAGATTAAATTTTGTAATATTAATGTTTGTATAGATTAAAAATATAAACAGCTTTACTAGCGGCTCTAAATCATATAAAAAGGTTCTTTAGAAATTCCTCAAAATATGTTTTTCTTATGCTTTCCTTCGAAGAGGATTATTAGATAATAGAATAAATATACCTTATTCTATCGAATTCAATGTTTTTAAAAAATATATCTTTGGATATACTTGTTATGGCTTTAAAATTTTTAAAGCTAAACTAACGGATGCAAATTGTTATATAAATATTAAAGTTTTCCATTTTTCCTCGATTTACTTGGTGTGGATTATTAAATAAATAAAAAGATAGATGAATATAAAACATATAAGATTGTCAGAGTTGTAAGAATAGTTTTAAGGCTGAAGTAATACCATCGAATTCAAAAAAGGCCTCGATATATTAGCGATGGCTTACAATTTTCTAAACTAAACTAGCGGATGCAAATTATTAGAAAATATTGAAGTTTTCTTTTTTTACTCGATTTACTTGTTATGCTTGCCCTCTAAGTGGATTATCTGTTATCTGCTCAAGTGTGTTCGCTCACGTTTATTGTTAGTTATCAGGACAAATGCCAGATGCAAGGCCATTATCATTTGTCATGCTTGAGAACCGCAAGGAGAGTGCATATTCGAGTTTCTCAATCGAGTTTTTGAAACATCTCATTCAATGCAGCAGCAGCAGCAGCAGAGCAGACATCAGACATCAGTGAGCATTTTTTATGTTTGCAACGAACCACAGAAGCAATGTGACCATTATATGATTGAGTTATGTTTTGTTGTCCCTGCGGCGCTGCTAACACGTAAAATTCCATCGACTGCTTGCCTCCTTCCTCTGCTGCTGCCCCTTGGCACGTTCTATTTGAACGACGGAATACCTCTAGTTGCATATGGAGAGACCATAAATTTTGTGGCAGGGAAAACCTGTTGTTGTGTGGGGCCGAGCGAGCATATCATGGCCATATCCTGTCAATTTGCCTCCCTCCCCCAACTGCAACCCCCTTCCGCATCCTTCTTGCCACATGCTGCAAGTGCTTGTGTGGCTGCTGCATTTTCGTTTTTTGCGCATTTCTCACAATTTGTTGCGCCTTGGTTCGATGTGTGTGTGTGTGTGTGAAGTTTGGCATTTGACTTGACTGAAGTTGGCAGGCAAACTACTGCAGAGGGAGAGGGAGAGAAAGAGAGGAGAAGAAGGCTTGTTGCCAAGCTAAGCCAAGCCAAGGACAATGTGTCGCCTCTAGATAGGATTCAGGCATCTGGTTAGCGTTTGAGTTAGATGCGCTCGTTTGTTGCAGTTGCTTGTGTCATTTTTATAGGTTTGTTTGCGGCTTGCTTGAATGTGTATGTTGTTAGTGAGTGCATCCCTTATTGGTTATTGGTCTCCAGTCTCCCTTTATTAGTTGCCGCCTGTCGTCGCCTCTGTTGCGCTTGCCAAGAATTATGGCCGTCAATGGCCAATGGGCCATTGCAGCCTCATTCCGACAGCGAAAACAATTTGATTTGTTTGTCTCCTCCACCGGAGCGCATCCTTTCAGTTGTCCACCTCCCACTTACCACCTTCCACCTCCACTTCACTTGAGCGACAGTTGATTAAAACATACATGGGCCCCGCCCACCCACACACACACATGCAGCTATTTGTCCAAGTAATTGAGTTAAGTGACGCACTGAGCCCTTTCATTTATTGTTATTGCTACTGTTGTTGTTTGTGCCTGGTGTTGTTGCTGTAATTGTTATTGTCCATTCATAATTATAATCCAATAAAATAATAAACATATCGCATCGTTCAATTTACTTTCACACACTTTCGTTTCCACTTTGCTGCAGAACTTTTTGTCACGCAAACTTAACTAAATTAAGCTAAACATTTATAGCCAATACTCCACCTCCCCATACACTTGCAATTACTTGCATACCCATTAATTCTGCGCAGTCAATGGGGTATATTAAAGCAAGCAAGAAAGCTACAGTCTAGTGACCATTATATGACTGTGAGATTTCGGCTACCCATTTTAAATAAAAGCAAAATATTGCGGTCTTTTTTTTCCAAAATGTACTAAAAATAATATACCACAAAAATACCAAAAATATATTTAATTGTATATTTGGTATATTGATATGGTACCACACTCAATACAGTGAAAATATACCAGATTGTCAGCGAAAGAAAGTAAGACCCCTAGTAAGTAGAAGTTTTTGCCTATACAAAAGTAAGTGGGCGTGGCAAAATTTTAAAACACACACTTGATATGCACGCAAACATAACAAATGCTGTTGACAAAAAAAATATAGCTGTATCTCTTATTGTATCTGAGATATAGGTGTTCATATGGACAGACGGACAGACAGACAGACGGACATGGCTAGATCGTATAGGGTTGGAGATGTCTCCTTCTATCTGTTACATACATTTCCTGCCGGAACAAAGGTGTAATATCTTCTAACCCTATGAGTAGCATGTATAATTATGAGCTGGAAAAATATTCGATTGTTCCTTAAGAGTTAATTTAATAAGTTTTTCTTATTATTTATATTCACTCTTTAGCATATTCAAAGTAAATATTGGGTATTCTTTCGTCCATTTCAATTTAGTTCAATCTATAGCTTATATTGGATTCGTTATTGGTTTCTGTGCTCGTGGTTGTTATTATTATTATTATTTTCTGTATCATGATTTTGTTTACACGCCAAATGCTCACGTAGCACGTCGCACTTTTTACTATTTTTTTTTTCGTTCTTCTTTCACTACTCACCTGTTTTTTTTTCTATTTACTTTTGTTTTGTCGCTTTTCTATTAGAGTGAAACCTGGCTTGACCACGTACAACATGCTGCACTGTGTTGGTGGGAGCAGCCCCACCTCAACCCCCGCAGTCATTTTTCGATTTTCAAACACGTAGCGCCAGCAAATTTCCCATTAAAAACGCAAAAGGCCAATGCATAAATGATTGATCCCTCTTCTCTCCTCTTTCCTCTGCCCCGATTCCTGCACTTTGTACACTGTTCACGGCTTTTAGTCGACGAAATGGGAACTGAAGTAAAGTAACGTGACGCTTTTGCGAGCCTTCATTCTGCTGCAATTCATTCACTTACTCACTCATTCACACACTCACTCGATTGATTCATTCATGCCACTATCAACAACTATTGTAGTTTATTATCGACAACGTCGACGTCAATACTCTCGCCACAGCGTGTGGTCATAAAAACAACGCTTGTCATCGTATATACAGACCTCAACGCCATCTCCATCTCCATCTGCATCGGCGGTGTCCGTATCTGTATCCGTATTTGTATCTCTGACTGGGCTCGTGTGGCGTATCCTTGACACTCCTTGTTTAAGTCGAATTTATGGCCAAGCATTCGATTAACCAAATTGACTAACCTTTTATGCCGCTCTGTCGCGAAGCCGCTTCCTCGATTTTAGACTGGAGTTGGGCATTTCATTCGTTAGCCAATAAACAACATTCAATATTTCAACAAGCGAAATACAAAATATTAGTCAGTTTCTTTGAAACAACCTAAAAAGAGGTCTGCAAGTGAAATTCAAGCGAAATTCGATTGGAAGTGTTTTCTGTGGCACTGCTGATAGTTATGTTGATGTGAGTCCTGATAAAAAGTCTTTCATTAAAGTACCTGCCATGTTGATGCCTTCTCATTCAAATTGGAATAACTTATTTGCTTAGCTATTCATAAAATGAATTGAAATAAATTTTAAGCGTAAATTTAAAGCTAACACTCAGTTAAAGCTACAGTCTGACTGGCTCATGATCCCTTTTTTTGAAATGGTATAACTTAAGAGTTATTCAAGAACTAATGTTATATGACAAAGACATGCTAGATCTGTCAGGTTTTAATTAATTTACAATACAATAGAATATTGTGTAATCTATGGCATGTTTTGAATGTGCACTGTTGAAAACTTCGTAGAATTCAGTATAATTAAAATATTTTGCGGTATATTAATTCGATATATTTGACCAAAAAATTCCGTACAGTTTTGATTTTGAATCCAATGAGAACTGTATCTGTTGAGTGTGCTCAAAGTAGCTTTCCCACTTGTTTTATTTCAAATTAAATTAATGATTTGACGCTTTAGCTGATTATGAATTCTAAGCAAACACTATTTTAATAGTTGCACTTATATGGTAATGTAATGTTTTACAACTTATTAGTTCGACAAACTCTTGCTTTACCCTTTTGCTGCCTTTCTCTTTGACATCTTTTTCGTCCGGACTCTGTGGACAAACTTTTGAGTTTATAAAAAATGAATCAAGCGTCGCGTCGCTAGGGTCTCAAAAAAAAGAAACACAGACAAACAGTTTCCGTTTGCCGTTGTCCGATTTCTCAGTTAAGAAACTTGTACATATTTTAATTGATATTGTTTGCATGTATATTGCATGTTGCTGCCTCTGCTGCTGTAGGTTCTGTAGGTGGCCAATGGCTATGGTAGTTATAGTCGGTTCCCCTCTGACTGGAGACGTTATATGAATTTCAATGTGCCATTGTATGTGATTGTGCGGGCTTTCTTCGTCAACCGAGTCGTCGAGTTACGCCAAACGTAACACAAAAGCAGCGTAACGTTAACGTAACCGAATGACGCTGACGCTGACGCCGACGCCGACGTCGATGCTGACGCTGTCGCTGAACGATGAAGCTCGAACTGCAGCTGAAGCTGATCCTGATGGCTGACGTGTTGCAACAACGTGACAACTTTTATGACTATGACGCACTTTGTGACCAACTGCCGCCATTGACATTTCTTCCTGCTTTTTCTCACTTCTTTTTTTGTTGCTATTGTTGTTGGTGCTGACGACAAGTTTTCCGTTCTGTTGCACTTCCATTGCTATAAGGGCTATGCAGTTATATAAAAAATAGAAGGGAAAACATGCTTTAAAGTCATGAAAGGAATGAATGCAAAGGAGCGTAAGTCATGTGGCATGTAACCAAGGCCACTGCTTCACCCAAAGGACGAAGACTTTTTTATAGTCACTGACATTTTCACCACGCCAATTTAACTGGGATATAGACGAAGACACATATTGCTTATATATTGATATCATATGTGACTTAGTTTCCCTATTTCAATATTATTTCGACTATCTTAAGTCAGTCGAATAAGTTTAACAAATTTTTCTGTCAAAAGTTTGTAATATTAAACTAAAACGCTAAGTTCGATATATTTCTTATATTTGGTATATATAAAGATGAAATTAATCTTTACATTTCTAAAAAATATGATAGATTTTAACATTCCTAAGCATACTTAATAAACGACTCATTAAAGCTCTATTTTGTATATCAATATACTACTACATTGAAAATATACCATAGAGAACAAAATACTAAATAATCAACCACAAATGAAAACCAAAGTTTCTATTACATAGATTACTTTTAATACCCATCGTTATTAGTATTAGCTTATGAGCTGCTACCTCTCATTATGAATGTTAAAGACTTGTTAATATTTTAATGGCACGATTGATAATTAACCATAAAATATAAAATAAATGAGCCAAAGGTAATTAACTTAATCATTTAATATTATTAACACTTACTTTACCTGTTTATTTCTCAATGACATTTGGCTAAATATACGTGGAAGAAGTCTGGCGACTTTCGTTGTCTCTCTTTTCTGTAAATCCACGTATTTGTCTTATAGTTTTATATGCTTTACACGATCTAGTCAGCCGCACCATTCATCAATCGATTCCCCAATAAATTCAGCTAATCGCCACACATCACGTTCTTAACGTATTGCCAATGAAATCTATTGACTATTTTTGTGAATCAATTTTACTTGGCTCTGATTTCAATGGTGAAAATGTTAATTTTTGCTTTTCTGCTTTTGTACCCCATTTTTTTTTATCCTTTTATGGTGAATTTTGGGTACAAGTTGACAACAATAAAGTGAGCCAAATATTGAAATTTTTCCAAGTTGTTTTCATGTTGTTTTTCACATGTTTTCAATGGGTTGCTTGTATGTGTGTGTGTGTGTGTGTGGGGGAGTGTGTGACAATTTTCTCACATATCCGAAATGAAAGAGAAAATTTAATTTGCAGGTCACGTAATTTGCTGGTGTGTGTGTCTCACTGTATATCTGTTTGTATGTGTGTGTGTGTGTTCCACGCCTCCGCTCCCTTTTCTACATGCGTATGTGTTAGTAAATAAATTTGTCCGGTTGCTGAGCGTGTGTTCGTTTGTTACATGTAAAAATATGCAAATCCAGTCAACACATATGGCCAGAAGTCTGTTTTGCCGTCGTCGTGGTCGTCGATGTCGCACACTTTACAGTTATGACTGTTTATTTGGTTGCGGGTCATGCCCCAAAAAAACAACAACAACAAAAAAAAAAAAAACACTGCCGAAAATAAAAATATGCCCATCGATTGTGACCAGACTCTGGTTGAGGCTGAAACAGAAAAAAACCAAACATCCTATGCCTACTCTATATAGAATACCCTGTTGCTTGTATAGTACGATATTGTATATTATATGTAGTGCTTGCCAATCATTAGCATAACTTTGAATATACAGGGGATTTTGAAATGAATTTATTCAGAAAACAAAAATAAAAAAGTGTATACATATTTCACATTTTCAGTTGAAACTTAAAAACTAAATAAAACCCTAAATAAATTGAATAACTATCTTAGTTTGTCCAGTTATAATTATTTTTAACTTTATATCTTTGTCTTGTTACTCAAACATATTTCTATACTTTTTAAACAATGGAATTAGGGTCTATTATTTAATGGAATACATTCAGCTCTAACTTAAAAGGCACAATCTCACAGTCCAGCAAGTCCTTAACTTTAAAGGACTATCTCCTTTTTTTGTGGCATACTTTTGGGCTTATTAATGTAACGTTAAACTTTGCTGTTGTTGTTGCGGCTGCTGCTGCTGCTGCTGTTGTTGGTATTGCTGTGACTGTTGCTTTTATCATTAACTTTATGCAGAAAGTTTTTTATGCTGGCATCATTTGCCGACGCGCCTACATTAAGCCAACAAATAGTTTTGGGGCTAACAACAAACTGGCAGCCATTTCAGTTGGCACACTTCCCTAATGCATCTGTGTGCTTCGCTTATGGTCCACACTCTGCATCCCCGTTTTTATATTCGGTCGGTGTTTTTTTTCCTATGTACTTACTTACAAATATTTCCATCTTTGCTTTCCACTTGCAGCACAATTACCTCATGCAGTTTGATTATCTGCCCAAGTCAGACCTGGAAACTGGCGCTCTGCGCTCCGAGGAGCAGCTGATAGATGCAATACGTAATCTCCAGGTAGGTGCTGCCAACCAGATGCTGCTACTCTGCCACATGTATTATGCACAATTTCACAACTAACATTTTGTTATTTCCTCTTGCCGATGCCGATGCTGTTGCTGTTGTTCCTGCTGCTGCCTGTCAGGCTTTTGGCAACATTCCAGTTACGGGCAAAATCGACCCGGCTACGACCAAGCTGATACAACAGCCCCGCTGTGGTGTGGGTGACAATAAGCATGCGTATAATTTCTCACCGGATAATCTGGATCATGGCAATGGGCGTAGCTTTAGCTCACGTGTGCGTCGCTATGTTCTACAGGGAGCCAAATGGGATAAAACAGATTTAACATGGAGGTGAGTTTCCCCCCAACAAAATGATATTTTAGAAAATCAAGACAAATTTTATAGATAAAGAAATTTTATTTATAATCTGTCTATATTAACAATAAGTTAATTGTATAATTAATATCCAATGAGTTCTGCTATCTTACATCTTTTCTGTTGCTTGAATTTATCTTTTGGGGAGATCTAGTGTGTGGAATCTTTTCAGTCGTCTTAGTATTAAATTGGTTTCTGCTAGAATTATGACTAAATTATTTTCATGGTTGTGGAGTCTATCGATGTATTTCTTACTAAATTGTAAATAAATAGTGAAGTATTATTATACAAACACCGATCAGCAGTGAATATATCTGATAGTATGGAAGTTACGCAATTCTGTTATTTTAAAATATTCCTTATTTTAGTATATCGATATACCTAATTCAGCATTCAGTAAGTTTTTTAATATATACTAATTCGGTATATTTTAGGAATAATACCACACTGTTTTCCTTTTGTTAAATATGCATAGCGGGAACCTTATAGCCGAGCTCACTCGACTTTATCTTTCCTACTTGTTCTTTTTAAATAATGCATTTTGTTAATACTATCATAAAGTACATTTAAATTATACAAAAGAAATCAAGTTCGTTGATAATTTTAAACAAATTTATCGTTTTAATCTACTATTGATTTTAAACTTGAAAAGTTTTTAATATTTTTTTTTGTACAAAACAAATTTTGAATGTGGCATGCAATTAATATGTTTTTGGTGTCAAAATAATTGGCTTTAAGCTTGCCAAACCTTTGGTGTTAATCGACTGTTTGATACTTTAATCAAACTGCTGCATTTTGAGTAGATAAAATTGGTTTTCATTATGCATTTTCTCACACAGTTGTTGCCAAAGTTCGTCTCCCCTTCGATCCCGTCGTTCCCCTCGTTCCCTGCGCCCTCCTGTGGATGCGCATTTCAATTAAACTGCATGCAGTTCATTAATTTTGCAACGCTCATTTAGACGGGAATTTATAATTTTATAAGGCAAGCTGTGTATACTGGTATCCTGACAGCAGCTACTGTGCAATCGGTTCTCTTCCCGCTCCCCGTTCCCATTCTCTAGCATTGGAAATCTCTATCTCGTCATGTCGCTATCTCGTTCACTCCTTTTTAGAATATGTCCTGCGCATACGCGCGTTCAATTAATTCAAAACTCAAACGTAGCGTAGCTTGTTAATTTTTATTACAGTCATTGCATTTTGTCAGTGCGCAAAAAACTGAAATCCGCCCACACTCCCCCTGAGGGTGGCACGCCCTGAGTTGCATAATTTGATGTCTAAAGTGTGTTTTTATGTAAAACAAGTCGCTATTTTTGTTGCTGTTGTTGTTGTTACTGTACCGTTGTTGTTGTTGTGTGTATTTCGTTGTTGCTATTTGGTTCTTAGCCATGCGTAGCGACGTCTGCGTGAATTGTTAATGGCTAAGTTGGCCTGCTGTGTCGGATCGGAACTGGGATTGAGGGTCGAGATGCGAGTGGCGAATGGCGAATGGCGGGTCGCCAACTTGGCGCATTCATTAAACACTTTGCGCCAAATTGAATTTTATGATGGCCAAAAAGCGTTGGTAGATTGCGTGGAGTGGCGTGTCGTTCCTTGGCGTTGCGTCCTGATTGCAGCTGTCACTTTTAATGTTGTATTTGATTTTTAATGTTGCAGCTGCATAATTGCGCGTCAAATATGCAACAGACAATGAATCCAAATCCAGCGTCCAAACTTCGTTTGCAACTGAAGCTGAAGTAGCAACCGGCAGCCGAAGTTTAATTAGCAAAACACTAAAAAAAAGTGATGCATACTTTTGGGCGGTGCGCTAAAATGAGATTACACATACGGCGCATGTTGCAGACGACTGACGACTTGAAGAAGGTAGCAGCTAAAGCGAGAGCGAGAGCGAAAGCAATAGCAAAAACAAAAGCAGCTTTTAACAGCATGGAAAACCCACATGCAGCGCTTTAATTATTTCTTGTGTCGTCTACGCTTAATTGGCCATTAAGGCTATGGCTCCAGAGGGCGAAGGGCGAATGGGGAAGGAGAGGGCGCGTTAGCAGCGGTTGGTCAACGCACATCAAATTGACTTTACATGAAATATACATATAAAAACAGTAAGTCGCGTCTCTGTCTCGCAGTCTCTCGTCTCTTGTCTTTTCGCCCCGCACTCTCTAGTCAATATGTATTGAGTGACCTGCTTTTTTGCTTGGCTAGCTGCATGAGCTCTCGCTTAATTGCGAACAAAGGCAGCTGCCACAAAGTGTGTGAAGGGGAAGAATGTTCAGCACAGGAACGCAGCAAGTGTTTTTCCATTTCCGGCGCGCAGCATGCAGTGCGCAGCATGCAAATTGCCAAGCGGAAGTCGTTTTTAGTATTTTGTACTCATTTTGTTTTCGCGCACACACACACACACACAGCAACACAGCCACACGAACACACACTGACACACAGACACACACACACATATTTGCAGTGACGAGTGACAACATCCTGACCAGGGACAAAGTTGCCGCGTGCCATTGCAAATGCCTTGAGATGCGACTATGAACTGAGAACAGAAATTGCCGAGCGAGACAGAAGGAGACAAGGCAAGGGAGAGACAGAGAGTGAGAGAGAGAGAGAGAGGGAACAAGAAAGAGAGACACAAATCAAGTGTCAGCAGCAACCGCAACTAACGGAAGCGCCCAAAAACTTAGCTTGTGCTTTGGCCAAAATGTTTAAGCCAAATTGGCAATTGTTTTGCAATAGAGGGTAGAACACTGCAGCCGACAAACTGCAAATGAAGTCCTGCAAGTTGCCACTAGAGTACAGTTTATGCAGTGGGGGAGCATTTGTTTATCAACTGTTGCCACTTTGTAAGGTGTTGAGCAAAAGTTTCCCCCCGCCTTTCACTCGCACTCGCATTCGCACTCGCACAAAAAAAGGACTTCAATGAGTCTTAATTAAACTTGTTAACTACGCAAAAAGTCAACAATTGCTGCACTCTCCTTGCCACACTTTTATTTGTCGTTAGCCTTTTTGACTCTTTTCTGTTTCTGTTTCGCATTGACAAAAAGAAAAAGCGAGAGAGAATGGAGAGAGAAAAACAAAAAAAAGAAAAAGTAAGATAGCATTTTCCATTGTTCAAATTGTTATCAAATGAAGCTGCCAGTTTAATGCATCGGCAAACAATTGTCCGACCAAAAATGGTTCACAATACGCTTGTTTTTCTCAACTACATTTGGCAACAACACCGGCTAAAATGTTGATAAATGCAATTCTCACATTTTGCGAATTTCGTTTCAATTGTTGCTTAATCAATTTCTATGCGGTCAATCAACAATATTTTGCAGCATACTTTTTGGCTGCTACAGAATTATAATTATGCATTACGCAGCAGCTTTGTTGATAAGTTTTTGAATTACAAATTATACAAAACGATATGTAAAATGCTAAATAATTCATCGAATTTATTCACTGTGTTATTATTATTTTCTAATAAATTAATTTGGGACATAATTGATGACTATTGCTTAATTGGTACTAAAAAGCGTTACATGCTTTTAGGCAACTATTGAATTATGCTTTTGCATTGCATTAACAAATAAAATCGAATGCCAAATCGGCTTAATTGAAGAATTAAAGAGATTTTTGTTACTCATACGTCCTGTTGTCGCATTAAACTTTCATTTTACCGCCAATTGGCAATGAGACAACAAAGTTGCTCGCTGTCCGCGCTGAGCAGCCGCATTAATTGGCACTTTTGTATGTGGCAGCAGCGTTGGGGCATTAATAAAGAGTAACTTGCAACGCTACGCAAGTTGAGCGCAAGTAGTGTGCATTTGTTAGATTTTTAATAACATTAATAAAGTGCACAAAGAAGTCAAAGTGCTGGGCGCACGCAATGTTCCATGTCCATGTTCATGTCCATGTCGATGGCGATGTCCATGCTCATGTCCAGGCTCTCTCTACACGCACAGGACGAGCTAAGGCAGACCACACGGAAGACGGAAGACGGAAGGAACTGGCAATCGAGTCACATGGCCAAGTTTGCGTTTATGCTTATTAGCAAGCAGCGCTGGGCTGTCGTGCATGCGAGCCATTAATACAATGCACCAGCTCAAGCTCAAGCTCAAACTGATGCTGAAGCTGAAGCTGTTGCTGAAGGAGTGAAGCGCAGGAAGCAGCGCCATCCTTTTAGTTACAACATAAAGAAAACGTGTATGAATTTGAGTGTGTGTGTGTGGAGCTCATAAAAACGACTGCGTACATCATCCAGGGACCAGTCGCTCACTCGTCTTCTGTCATGTTACAATGATAAAAAGTAATTTTATGACGCACTCACTCACACAGCGAGAGACCTCCAGACTGCACTTATTGGTTCGAAAGCGTTCATTGTCTTTGGCAGACGCACACATCCTGTGTATCCATCCTTTTGTAATGTTTCTAGCTGGCATAAAAGGCAAAGTGCACTCTGCACGGACACGGGGGCGTGTAACTTGAAACCTCTAAAGTTCCTCATTCCTCTTCATTCATTCATTCCTCATTCGCTTCTCTTCCCCTGGCCGAGCTTAGCTTAAAGACAACTCGTAAATTTGCCCCGAAATAAAAATGGCGAAAAATTCTAAAATCGTTTTGAGGCGCTGCTGACTGGATTTTAATGTCATTTGTTGCAGCTGTTGCAAGCAGCGCAGCGCAACGCAACGACAACAACAACAACAACAACAACAACGCGAATCTAAAGCAAATTGCCACAAAAACCAAAAACGAGCGGCAAAAGGGTTAAGGGAAAAGCGGCGCTTAAATCAATTTCGTTTTGGGGTTTCGGGTTTGGGGCAGCACCCGAAAAACCAACATGTGGCAAGTGTCATACTGACTACTGACTGCAGCTGCAACACGCCGCAGTGGCCGCCAAATGGCTGTCGTGTGCGCTATTTCCGTTTCCGCTCCTGCTGCTAGCTTTTGTTTTTAATTTGCGCCTGCGTTTTTCCTTTTCTCTTTTTATATTTGTTAATATTTTTTTGAACAACGCGTTTATAATAATTTATGCACAAAATAAAGTAAATCACACGCACACACAGCTGAGTAGAAAGTGCGTGTGTGCGTGTGTGTGTGTGTGTGAAAGAGAGAAAGAGAGAGAGAGAGAGCTCGTTAAATGCCGCAAACAGAATATGGCAATAGTTTTATATCCGAATTGCTGCTGCTGCTGATGCTGCTGCTGTTGTTGCTTATTTTTCAGCAGTCATTTGCAGTTGCTGTTGCACTTTGTCTGCCCTGTCTGCTCACACTTTCGACCCAATCTCTCTCTCTCACTCTCTCTTCCTCTTTCTGCTCCGCTCTTCACTTTGCTTTTGGCCAGTCTAATGGACATCATTGGCCATAGTTTTCTGACTTTTTGTATGCTGTCAAGTGCTCGCACTCGAAATTATTATCTGCCATTAATCATGGCTATAATGTTTTGGCTGCTGCTATAAAATGGAAGTGTACCAAGTGGATCCCACCGAGCGGCGCTACCCAATCCTCCACAGCTTTCTCCACTTCTTCTCTCTCTCTCTCTCTACTCCTTCTCGCCTTTGCCCCGCAAGTCAAGAGCTTGAAATGACAGCGCAAAGTCGAGGGTAGCTTTTGCCAAAAAGCTTGACCAAAGCTCTGATAAATTAATGCACTTTTCAAATTGATTAACAGGTAGAAATAAAGTTTGTGAATTTACACATTAAACAATATTATCAATTATAAATGTTACAATTTTGGAGTTTTAGTTGCTTCTCTTTTATTGCCAAACAATTTGAAATGATACTGCAACTTTTGACAAAATCTCTGTTATATTAATGGACTTTACATATGTATATAATAAAAAATGAATATCTCTGCTATCTAATTAAAGAAATCGTTCGATTATGGTAAAATATATCTCATCTGGGATATTTTTATGCATTGCATATGTAATAATTATGTAATTTGATGTAAAAAACTTCTCTGGCTGCCCTCTTGTATATAATTTTCTGCATCACTTTATTACAGTGACAATTATTTTAACTGCAGGGCATTTTTATTACGACAGTTCTTGTAGTTATATTTTCGTTTTTTTTTTGTTTTGTATTTTTATTCTCGTGATGTATCCCCAACCGTTGCTCCCACACTCTCCCCTCTCGCCCGCACTACTTGACTTTGTTTTTTACAATATTATACAGAGCAGACGTTGAGCAGCAGAAAACGAGTAAAAACCTTAAAACAACACAACAAAAGCAAAACGTTGGGCCATAAGGTATTGTAAACTATACATAAATAACAAGCTCAATTTAGGCTCATATTAAAATGGAAAATGGAAAATAGAAATGAAAAAGAGAGAGAGAGAGAGAGAGAGAGAGAGAGAGAGAAAGAGAAAATAGAACATTTTTGTGCTGACTTTGACCAAAAAGGTGAAGAAGGCAACCAAAACTGTGTCAACATATCAAAATGTAAAACATGTGTGTATAGTGTATGTATTTGTGTGTGTGGCTGTGTGTGTGTGTAAAGGATTGTTTATTCTTATACGGCCGAGTGAGTTGAGCTCACTGTCTGAACTTAGACACACACACACTTTCGTATTTATATTCATATTCATATTCGCATTCGCATTCGTATTCGTATAAAATTTATGACATAGCATATTTCCTTATGCTGGCTAAGGTTTTGCATTTTACATGAATTCCGATAGGCAGAGATCCTTTTGTCTTAACGCTCTTACGGCAATCTGATACAGGGCCAAGGTGTAGCATTTCAAATTTAATAACCCACCACATCGGCAACAGCAGCAGCAGCAGCTACAACAATAACAACTACTACTTGAAGTATACCTACCGCAAAAATTTTATAAGCTGCTACTTCTGCTGCTTCTGTGGCAAGCTGCGGGCAAATCCAAAAACTCGAACCTGATGCCCGAAAAATCCATTGAAAAACCATTTAGTATAGCCCGCAGGCCTTCATACAGAAAACGTGGGGTGCTCACCAGCCAGGGAATTGGAATGGAGGAGGAGGAGGAGGAGGAGGAGAGTGGGAGAAAGGCTGATGGGGGTTAAGAGTAGTAACCAGTTCTCAGACTTCCAGCTTCCAACAGCTTCGCCCGGACTCTCGCTACGTGTCAATGCAGTAAGCAAAGTTTGTGTGTGCCCGGTTTTCTTTTGCCGGCCTTTTTGGTTTTTAAGCCACATCAGTCAAAGCACCGCAGCAGCAGCAACAGCAGTTAACACACACACACACACAGACACATACACGGACACATTTCGGGTGACTGATGCAATTGGGCATCCTAACGGTTTTTGGTCGGTAGCAACTTAACACTCACAACAGCTGCTCTGCTCTGCCCCCTCTGTCATTGCAATTGCAACGACAGAGGCAGAGGCAACTGTTAGTGCAACTGCCACAGCGGCCTTTGCCATTTGCTGCTTGCACATTTCGCATCAGTTTTCAGTGTTGCTGCTGCAGTTTTGCGTGCTAATTTGGCATCTAATTTGCAGCATGGACAGCAAATGAGCAACTTTCAACTGTTGCCATCTGATGTTGCAAGTGCAATGTTGCAGCCTGCTGCTACTGTTGCTGCTGAATTTGCTGTTCTGTTGTGCTCACATTTTGAATATGCTTTCAACTTTCAAACCATGCGAAATGAGTTGACGCCAGCAAAAAGAGAGGCGACGAATTTTTGCACGCCTCGCAACCCACAACAAACCTCATTAATGCCTCATATGCAGCTCCATTTGACTGAGCTATTGCTTAGCTATGCAACAAGATATAGATACATACATACAAGCGAGTTGTTTTGGCTTCTATTGTAGGCAGTTCACAGCTCAATTTAGCGTTTAATGTTGGGATTGTGACGTTGCTTTAAACGATTTAGCCTTTTGAAATAGAGTAAAGAGAACGAAATTCAATTTTTGCTGAATAAGTTCGTTCGTTCATTTTTGACCAGGGAACTAGCTCGTTCAATTCGTTCTTTCGATTTTGTTGCCAACATCGTTTGTCGTATCTATTTCGATCATAGTTTGCTTTTTTAAACAGGTTTTGTTTTGTTTTAAGTATGCCATTATTTTTATAGAAATTTTTCTACTATTGGGAGTCATAAATATGTTCATATTTTCACTTAACAATTCAAACGCACATAATTAATCAAAAATAAGAGTTGCCACATCAGTTCAAATTGCTGAATGAAAGTGAAAGGCTCCAGATCGCCAATAAAATAATAATCGAAAATGGAATAGAAATGGAATGTGAACATGAATGTAAAGACAAGGAGTGAAAAACTGAGCGTGAACGAACTAAAGAGTAAAACTGAACGAGGAAGGTGATCTTATTGTTTTTGTATATTTTATTCAAATTTTCACTTTTGTTTGTTCGTACATGAACTATCCAGCAGTAAAGCATACTTAGAGTGATTGTCATGTTGCTACGATTTTTATAGTTGCTTTAAAGGATATAGTAATCTAAAATGCACATTGAACCTTAGTCTCAGTTCAGAGTTTAATTATTCACTCGCTGTTTAATGAAACTTTACATATATTTAGCTGTTGATAATTAACTGTTGAGTCTGACAATAGTTGTTTAAGTAATTAGACGATTATAGCACTGTCGTCGTAATCCGTGAACGCAGCCACTTTGAATTCAGGACATCATGACGCACACAGGCAACAGACAGGAATAAAGCATGTACCAACATACATATGTACATATATAGAATATATGCTACATATGTTTGTATGTACATATGTATGTATGTCTGTGCTTTATACTATGTAGGTTGGCATCGGCGTAATTATGTTTGCTTACGTGAACAGTGTCGTCAGCAACAACAAGGATGTCAGCTATGTGGACAACACCAACAATGTGGCTTGAAATTTGACACTTTCACAGTTGGTCAGTTGATTTGCTCGCTTGCCCGCCATGGCCTCTCTGGACTCTGCGTTTCACCCTCCTCGTCCTCGTCCTTGTCCTTGCCCTCTGTAGTCTGTTTAGTCCTGAGCTGTTTGGCAGTGCCCCAGCCAGTCTGCATTTTGTTAGATTAATGTCCTGCTCAATCATCAATAGGTTCAGCGTACTACGCCGTTTTGTTTGTATAGCACTTGTTTATCGTGCTGGCTCTAGTCCTGGTCCCAGTTCTGGTCTTCGTTCCCATTCCCGGAACTTCCACTTGGGCTCTGGTAACGCTTTTCTTTTCTCGAATTTGTTTTTTCCCGCTTCTTTTTTTGTGGTTTTCGTTTCGTTTGCTGCGCTTTATTCTATTTATTACAGCTTTCATTTTGGCTTGTGCATTCATCCTTTGCTTTGTTCTTTCGTTTACTTTTAATTCATTTAGGTTTTCTTGTTGTACATTTTGATTGATGACCACTTTAATTGCGGATATTAAATGACAAGCGAACGCCGCCCAACCATCCAATCTTCCAACTCCCTGCCCTCTGTCACCTTGGTGCCATTTTGTGGCTTCTTTTTCGCCGCTCTAATTTTCCACTGGTCAACTAACTGCTGCCCGGTTTGCGCTTTTATCGATCGATCTGAGTTCTTCCCGAAAATATTTTGTATATGGAATCCAATGGCATCCCTCGATGTGGTGTGTTGCGGTGCGGTGCGGTGCGGTGCGGTGCGGTGTGGCAGCCATTTGTTCAAACTCTTTCCACACCGCAAATAAACAAAGTTAATCAATCTGAAATCGACTGCAATTCGACGTGTAGTGTGCAGTTGTGTTTTTAAGCTATTTTAATTAGAGATTTGTTGGGAGCGAATACACAGAGCATTTGTTGAATAGAAATCAATCACAGGATTTACTTGGCCCCGCTTAACTACTGAACGAAACTTATACTGCTTTATTTAAAGTCCCTCATTTGCATTAATCACCTTCGTGAACATTTTGGCTGAATACACTTTTAACATACATATCTAAAGGTCTGAAGATGTCAATCGGTGTCTAAATTATGGCACAAATTGTGTCCTTTGGATTCAGTAAGAAATATACTGTATACTTAAGTTTAATACTGAATTGTTTCCTACAATCTATTCTTAAGTGTGCCCAACTTTATATATTCTAATTAAGCTGGTCATTCTTCACATTCTTAAAGTTTAGTATTTGAGTATTAATGTCGAGGCCAAACACTAGATGTTATGGCGATGACTAATACAAACTTTATGTTGATAACTTAATCACGTTTTACAGCACGCATAAACGTATTTAAATAGGCACAAGAGTTCAGAGTTCAGATGCTGTTTTATTCCTTTGATGTGGGCGCTGAATACTGATGACTTTGCCAGCCGACAAACTAGAACTGTAACTGTGCGGAAAGTGGAAAGTGGAACTGGGCTATAACTACGTAATAATTCTAATGAAAAATGTCGAGCTGCAAATGTGATTAGTTGCTTTGATTGTCAATTAAAGCACAACAACAAATTTGCAGAGGGGAAAATCTCGTTAGTGTGTGCGCCTTATACAGGGTATAGACCATATACTATTTAGTATATATGTATGTATGTACTATATACTATATATAGCATATTAATATACTGTCACAGTTGATGATGAGCGAATCCTAATTAATTTTGTAGTGTGTGTGTGTGTGTGTATATACATATTGGTGTGCATTAAATGACACAGCAAATCAGTTGGCTTGCTCATTAGGCACATTAATT
Source organism: Drosophila niveifrons (assembly GCA_035046325.1). NCBI lineage: Eukaryota > Metazoa > Arthropoda > Insecta > Diptera > Drosophilidae > Drosophila > Drosophila niveifrons. The sequence goes on from JAWNOC010000041.1 coordinate 696,662, forward strand.
GATAAATTGATATTGGCTGGACAATGCCAGAGGGCAGATAGGCGTTAGGCTGGCCAAAAAGAGCTAGGGGTAGAATACCAAAGACGAACAGAGTTATGGACTGAACTGAGCTGACTTTATGACTTGTTTGCCTGTAGTTGTTGTGTGTGTGTGTTGAGTGTGTTGTGTGTGCATACACACTTGAAGTTCAAGTTGTTAAAAGTCGCAAGCTAAAAGATAAACATCAATTCGAGCTTGCCTTTCGTCCTGTCTGGCTGTCAAATCGAACTTTGATTTGATTTGATATTTTTCCTGCAACTTTTATGCGAACTGACATAAAGTTTGGCTGTGTTGCCGCAACCCCAAAAAGCTTGCCCACAACAATCAGTTAATGCAATGCAGGCTTGCAAAATACTATCCCGAAAAAAATGTACATTTTCCATGGCAGTAACGGTTGCTACTTTCACTACCTTTACCGTTATTTTGTGGCTTGATTAATTGTTGTGGGTTTTAGTGTCAGCAGCAAGTTGATTAATGCTTTTGTTGTTGTTGTTGCTCTGCTCTCTGTTTGTCATTTGTAGCGAGCCTAGTGTCACCAATTGTTAATTGTAGTTAAGCGTTTTAATTTTCATATGTTACAACAACACCAACAACGACAGCAAACATGCACAACAACAAGCAGCAGGTTAAATGCCACAATGACACCATGCAAAGCAAAGCAAAAAAAAAAAGTACAGCCGAAATTCCAACGGTTGCCGAAAACGAAACCGAAACCGAAGCCGAACCCGAAGGCAGGCAAAACGAATTAATTAGAGGATGCGCTTGCGCTTTGCCAGAGAGTGCAGTGAAGAGAGAGAGCGTGAGCTCTTATAAAGCTTTCGTGGTGAGCTTTGGGATCAGAACAAAGCACAGCGCACATGCGAAAGCCCAGCAGGGAAGTCTTATACGAAGCGACGCGTCGAATTCATTCAAATACGGCAGCACAGCTGGCTGAGCCCTCAGTTGCTGGCAAGTTGTCGGTGTGAGTGGTACAAAAATATTCTGGAGCAGCCGCAACAAAATCATCAACAACAGCACCAGAATTTTGTGTGTGGTGGCAATCAAAAGTTAAATTGCTGTTAAATTAATATGTTGTGGCGACGGTGGCGAAGAAGCGATCGACAATGGGAACGTTGGCGAAACACTCGAATCAGCAGCGCATTCAACGTCAGCGTAATCCCTGCCACTTGACAACAACGGAAACGACAACGGTAACGACAGCGACAACGGCAACGAGAACGAGAACGGCAACTTGACTGAAAGAAAGTCAGCAGCTCCATGGTGCTGGGCTTTTACAATGGCCCGATTAAAAAACAAAAAAGCCAAGCGCTGAAGTGCTCAAGTGTTGGCCAAGTCATTTGTGCGTTCATTGTGGAGGATCTAGCTCGAAGGATGACGACGAATGGGACAACAAGAGCGGCGCCAGCTTAGTGCTGCAGCTCCGTTGTCGTCATATAATGTCTGCTAATATTTGAAGAGTGCGCCGCATGAATTGACATGAAAGCCAGAATACCAGAACCAGAAGAGGCAACAAGAAACGAAGAAGTAAAAAAAAAAAAAAAAAATGGAAGAAAAGAAAAGAAGAATGAGGACCGCTGCAAGTTTGCCTAGACGTGAACTGTCTTTTGGCTTTGCTTTGGCTTTCGCTGTGCTGCTTTGACTCGGGAAGCTCACTTCAGCTAGGTAAGTGCGCTGGCTTAAGCCTAAGTCTACTCTGTCTGTGTGATTGTGTGTGCTTGACTGTATGAGTGCAAATGTGTAGAGAGAGAGAGAGAGTGTGGAAAGTGTGACTGTGTGTTTGTTGTATCTGTTGTATTTGGTGGCAAGTTCGAAGTGATTTATATGCCAATAAATGCACGAAACGGGCGCATTAATATTGCAACTGCTTCAACTCTTGCTCGCTTTCGTTCTCTCTCACTCTCTGCCTTAGCACATTAGTGCTATATCTCCTATTCTCACTCTCTTCAGTTCACTAGTTTATGGCAAATTAGCCTGGCTTGTAATTTAGTGTTGCATAGCCAATCGGGCGCCAGGCACTAAATTACATAACGCCACTCGACCATATGGTAACAAATAATATGGCAAATCGTTTGCTGCTGTCAATTTGCAAATTAGAGAGACACACACACACAAAAACAAAATGCAAATTTGTTTGTTTTGTCTCCTCATTTTTTTACGGCCTGTTGTTGCCTGGCAATCAGCCATCAATTGTTTAACATATTGCACTTTAAAATAGGACCAAAGCAGAGGTATTATTTTATTGCTCTGATCCCATTTTTTTTTACTGTGGTCGTTTTGTTGAACTCTCTGTGGTGGCTTTGTGCGTGTTTGATTGCTTATTTGCTTGTGTTTTATATAATTACGTGCCATATTAAAACAGTTTTTTCCCCCTTTTTTTTAATGTTGCTCATTTTCATAGCTTGCTTTACATACAACTGTTATCTTTTTTATTTGGGAAATACAAAAATTAACATCTGGCGTGTTTTACTTTAACTTTTAGAGCTTAATATCTGCATTATAGTTACTTTCTATTGATTTTACCCTTATTTACCTATTTAAGTTTGCTTAAGCACAAATTTCATGTTGCCTACTTTTGGGCGCAGAGAGTTCTATGACCTGAAAATCTTTGAAATCACACATAAGAAACTTATGAATATTAGTTAAAGCCCCGAAGGAATATTTATTCAACTGTTAATTAACCCATTTGCAAATCCAAGTAATAATTCCAACAGCATCAAACGATTTTAGTCATGTTAATTAAGATTTCTTCGCTCTCATAACAATATCAAGAACAATATTAGCTAATTCGCAGTCAATTAAATTGCAGCCTTAATTCAACCTATGTAAATATTTGCCTCAAACACTTTTCCCTTCAATGGCAAATTCAATTTAAAAAAAAATAAACTAAGTAAAAATTGCCAAAAGCGTTTGCCTTGCCTTTGCGCCAACTTCTTTTTTCGGCTAGGAGAAATCTTTTTTAATAATATTTAAATGGAATTACTTTTAATTAAGTCCGAACTCCAGACGCGACCACAAAAGGCTGCAGTAACTACAACCGTCTAGGAGCCAAACCAAACCAAACCAAAATGTTAACAGTCTCAAATTACCAAGTCGAAACAAAAAAACAAAAAAAAAAGAGCACGCAGAAAATGTAGCGCAAGGAAGTGATTAAAATTTTACTTACCTCTAGGTAGAACTGCCCTGTTACTGTTGCCACTTGCTGCCGCTTGCCCCAAGTTTCGTTTTTTTTTTTTCTTCTTTTTTTTCTGTTGCCTTCTTTATTTTCTGGTGTCGTCGTGTTTTTTTTTTTGTGTGTTGCTGCTGCTGTTTTGTTTTTATAATAAGTAAGTATTAATTAATGCAAAAATGAAGAACTCGAACTTAAGTAGGGCTTCTGCTGTTGGTTCTTGTTTTACAAATGAGCAGCGCTTTGCAGTTTTTGAAATTTGAGAGCGTGACGCAAATTAAGATCCCGAAAACCGTTGAGGGAGCAAAGTACAGAGCACAGCAGAGCAGAGACCACTGCAGCGACCCCTCCGTGTCCATTCAACCAAAATGAACTTAATGAAAATGAAATTGACACCTCTACCTACGGCTGCGACCCTGCTTATAAGCAGGCATTCCTTTCTCTTCCCCCCATCGTTGACGATTTTTTCCTCTTTTTTGTGTTTTTTTTTTTTTTTGTTGTTTGCTGCTGACCACAGAGCTTGAAGTAAAATTATACGCACGTCTGAAGTTACGTGAATGTCGATGATGAGTACAGTGCGTGTCAATAGTTGAAACACACCAGTCAGGAAGTTGGCAAACCAGGCCAGGCGGAGAAGGAAGCAGGGAGCAGGAGGAGAACGGGGACCATGTCCTTTCACCATTGCTGTTGCCTGGCACTTCCTGCCTGTGCCATCCCGTTGACATTCTGCGTGTGCGGCCAGAGAAATGCTCATAAATCTTCTCATAGCCCTCCCCTCCCCAACCCAACCGAACTCCTCCCAATCTCGACACCCCGCTCACACATTGTCTCTTTTGCTGTAGTGTGGCGTTATTTCGATTTCAAAACTGTCTGTGCATACATGTGTGTGTGTGTGTGTATGTGTGTGCGTGTGGCGACTTTATGTTTTATCTTGCTTTTACGCTTCCGAGCTGATGGTCCAGCTACTGCTGCAGCTTCAGCCTCTGCCTCAGCCTTCGGCAAAATATCCTTGTCACCCGCTCCAGTTGCTGGCCAATGCCCGAATTGTCTCCCAGTTATTTCAGTTTGTTGTTTAGCTCATAAATCTGCTTATCTGGCGAGTCGTCGCATTGCTTGCGCACCGCCTTAAACCAATGCCTTTTGGCATGTACTTTTCGCTCTCGATACTCAGCAATTAAAAAGAGTTGAGCCAAAGCGAATGTTGCTAGTTTTTGCCGCAGTTAAGCGAAGAAAACAACCATGCGATGAATTCATGCGCCACCTGTTCATCGATCGTAAATTTCTATCGATTGTTATTATTTAGTATTTTTAGTATTATGTGCACACTAAAAACTGCGAAATGTGCGAAATTGACAACAAACTTAAAATTACAAATTAAAACCGAAATGGAAAGGTTTCAAATAATTCATACTTATTTAATATTAACCAAAACTCAGAGCATTTTAATTAGGGTATTTTCAATTCGCATACAACTTGCACACCGTTGTTGCTTTTAAGTTTTGTACGTCTTTTTTTTTTGTATGTGGCCAGATTCGTTCAGATTTTGGTTGGACTGAAACCAGCTGCGGCGCATTAAAGGATTTTGCAGCAACTTGACCCTGTTGCAGTCATGCATAAATTTGTTAGATTTGCCCATTGACAAAGCAACCAATATCCACACACACACACAGACAGAGAAACACACGCATACACACCACTATAGAAAAAGAAAACAAGAAACGACAAAACAATATTGTGCCACAAATTCTGGAACCCAAAATGTTGGTCGAGCTCCTAAAAGTTATAAATATTTTTGGGAATTAATTAAGCCCTAACACTGGGCAACGATAACGCAGTGGAGAAAGGAAAATGGAACTGCCCCCCACTCCCTTCTTCCTTTCCCTTTCCTTTTTTCCCCTTTTGGGGGAAGGCAAAGCATGTTTGAAATATGCACGAAATGAAATTAGTAGCCAAAAGATAAAAACGTAATGAAATCAAATGCGGCCTAAATATTTTCGAGTCGTTTCAGTATCCTGTGTCCCACAGTTCTCAGCTCGGCGACAACAAAGCAGAGTCACGGCCAGAGCCAAGAAAATTGAAATATGTGCGCCTATAAATGGGTTGCAGTTTACTGGAGCGTAAACTCAAATGCGCTAATGAAAGATTGTGAAAGCAAATGCGTAGCGAGAGAAAAGATTATTATTACAGCATTTTGACGGCGGCAGATTCAAAATGAAGTTGGCAAGCGAATTATTTGATAAATTGATAGGACAAAATGGGTAAAAAGAAAAAGTCAATAGGTATTACAATAGCGATTAGCGAGAAAAATGATAAAAAGTGTTAAGAACTAATTAATGAAATTGCAAAAGTAATTATTGAATTGAAGTGAAAGATTTTAGATACTTGAAAATTATTCCACTGCAAATAAATACAAATTTGGGTGATTAATTATAAAGTCTAAATTCGACGTTGAATGCATAATTTTTGATTATTTTAGCCCAGTACAGAACTACAATTAAACGTCAGTTCGTTGGCGCTTAAAGTAATAAAATGCACAATGCGGAGTCTTCGTTTAATTTGAATTTTAATGTGCGCTCAAAATTCTTGCATGTCCGCCGCATGACGAAAATTTTTGTAATATTTATTTCAAATGCTGCCCAATGCCGGCAGTAGTCAGCTGTAAATGCTGTTGGATGTTTGGGATGGCACAAAAAGGACATCGCCGCAGTTGTTGAGTCGTCTGCATACGTCATCGAACTGTTGACCGAGTTGGCGTTTGGCCAGCCATGTTTGCCTGTTGCCTTTTTCTCCCTCTGCTCTCTCTCTCCCTCTCTCTCTCTCTCTGCTGTCAGCAAAACTGGGCAGAGATAGTGCAAAGGACACGCAGCAGAAGAGTCTCGGGGCTAGGAAGTTGTTTTATGCATTAAGGCGCAAAGTGTTGATAGGCAGCCGCATGGCACAGAGCACAGAGCACTGGACAGAGATTTGTGCTGAGACAAGCCAAGTTGGTCATAAAAATGCAGCATGCAACGTGGCAAGCAGCTGCTGCACTGTCCGTCTGCTGCAATAGGCGGGGCGCCACACGACACGTAAAACATGTTGACCAGAGCAACAACAAGAGCTATTACCTGATACACAAGTGCTGCTCTTTAGTCGTGATCCTTGAGCAACTCCTTCGCCAGTTGCCAGGCTGGCAACATTCATCAAACGCCACCATATTGAATCAACGCAAAATAATTGCTTTTTAAATGGGTTTTTATGCGATATGGAGACGCGCTCATAAATTCTAGCTGTCGCTTCACAGAACTCGCCACTCGCCACTTGCCACGCCCACTAGATAAACGCCCAGAGGCCAAGATGCTGCTGCTGCTGCTGTTGCTGCTATTTACTTTTTTATTTGTGAGCTTTAATTTTCAGATTTATGCTCGCTGCAGCCGCAAGGACATTTTTAATGAGATTTCTTTAGCCATTGCTCCACTGCCAGCTAGAGAGAGGGAGAGGAGGTGGAGGAGGAGAGAAACTGCTGGCTGGCCAAAGAGCTTCACTTTTAAGCGATGACAGACACAGATTATGAGCCAAGCCAAAAAGTCACTGTGGTTAAGCAGCTGCTGGGAAAGTAAAATGGAAATGAAAGTGGAAATGGAAATGGCCAAATGAAGATGAAAGACGAGGCATAGAGAAGAATGAATGGGAGGCAGACCAGCAGACCAGAGATGAATGAGGTTTGGGTGGGGGAAGGGGAGGGGCGATGGATAAGATTGAAGATGCTAGCTACAAGTTTTGCACTTGGTTGAGTTTCGCCCGAAACTTTGCTTGTTGTAGTAAATTTGCGTTTAGAAAAGCCAACGAAATATGTTAGTGGCAAGCATATTTGATTTGTTTTCCTATTTTCCCTCTCTCTCTCGTGTTCTATCTCTACGTCTATCTAGTTATTTCTCTGTCTTCCCCTGCTGTTTATTTCTCCGGAGACACCAAACATAATTGACTTATTTATCAAGTGCAGTATGTCGTCCAACAGTTATTTCAACTGCAAAATGCAATTGCTTTTCACTACACCTTAAATCGAATTTCAATGCTGATTTAAATAATTTATAAGCTAAATACAGTGTTTAATATTTCAGGCTGTGTTTGACCTACAAAAATATATTTTTGGTTTTAATATGAGAAAAAATCTACATTTAATATTGATAAATAGTGTTGAAAAAGTTCGTTCGTTCATTTTTAACCAAAGAACTAGTTCGTTTGTGTCATTTGTTCGCGTTGGTTCCCGTTATTTTTCGTTCATCTTTTATTTTCGATCATATCTTATTTGTTCACGTTCTTAATTTGATGATTTAAATCCTTAAAACTTAGTTTTAAGTAAGTAAATAACTTGTTTTCATAGTAAATGGCGAACTTTTCAGTTTTATAAATATTAGTGTATTCTTACTTAAAATTACAAAGGCACAAAAGAAACTTGAATGGTTCGTTTAAGTCAATTTTTAACTTTGAAACACTTTGAAAATAAAAGTAGCCTCATCAGTGAACGATTTTGAAAGATTAAAGACTCCAAAAGAACGACTAATCAATAATGAAATATGTGAACAAGAAAGAAATAAAGTAGTAAATAGAAGAACAGAACGTTAAAAAGGAACTTATTCATTTCGTTCTCTTTACTGTGTGAATAATTTGTGTTAGTTTGTTGATAATTGCTATTATTAATATGTATAAACTTTTGAGTTATATTATGATATGATAATCCTTGGCATCAGCTGATTATGACTGATCACTCTTAACAAACTCATGACGAATTATCATCGCAACTCTAGCACACAACTCAAAGAATATTGATTCGTTCAAAGCAAATTTCAAGCATCATTTCATAACTTTGCTGATTAAAATACTCATTCAATATCAGTCATTGAGTGGAAGCACTTGATTCGGGGGAAAAAGCTCAAATAAATCGCATAGTTACTGCCGACTCTGCCTTGTGCCACTTTGCTTGCAACATGCGACAAACAAACATCAAATTGAGCGAAACATTTGACGCATAGCAACAATCAAATACAATTTTCATTAAGCACTGAATTCCAATAGATAGAGCGTCAGAAAGAGAGAGAGAGAGAGAGGTAGAGCGAGAGACAGAGAGAGAGGGAGAGAGAGAAGGCCAGAGATTTGTCATCGAATGTTGTTTATGTATGAACTTAATTGAGTTCAACTGAAAGTGTCAACTCATGTGACACACAGCTTCAATATGCGATATGCAAATGAGGCAGCTGCAAATGAGGGGCGGGGAGGAGAGCGGGGTGGAGCGGGTTGTCGGATTTGTTGTATGGAAGCCTGGCATTTAACTGCGTGTGTTGGAGATGGAATGAAGAGTTTGTGCTTTTGATTAGCAATTTGTTGGCATTGTGTGTAAAGTTATATCACTGCATGATAATTGCTGTCATCAGGCAAACGTATAAAAACGAGACTGCATTTAGCATATCCGCTCTCGCAGTGCGGCCAATTCAAACGGAAACGGAAGTGTAAATGCCGCAGCGAAACACATACGAAACCCAAGTGCTATCTGTGTGTCGGTGTGTGTGTGTGTGTGTGTGTGTGTGTGTGTGTTAAATGCTTGTCTGTCTACAATGTGTATGTGTAAGTGTGAGTGTGAGTCAACTCTTTTTGAGCGCAAGGCGCATTTATAATTAACATAATGATGGCATTTTGCTAAACAGCGTTTTCCGCACGACGCTGCTGTTACACATGTAACAAAAACTCACACACACACACCCACACACACACTGAGAGAGACACAGACACAAGCACACATACTTAACACACACACACAAAGGACACTTGAGTGTCCTGGCATACGCGCTGCATAGTTGACATGAAATGCCAACTTAATGTCAGAAAGTTAACATGCCACTTGAAATTAACAAGCCCACCAGTCCCAAACCCTTCTCTCGCACCACCCAATCCACCTAACCACCCAGCCACTCACCCACCTGGTACACAACCCTTTTTGCCTGACGCCATTGTTATAACTTCTCTCATATGTGTGTATGTGTGTGTGTGTGTCCTGTGCTTGAAGTGCTCGACGTGCGGCTCGTCAGGTGAGCCGCATTAAAAATGTAGAATTTTCATCTTTTAGTCAGCAATTGTAACGGTTTTTCACATTCTTTTTTTCCCCCTCATTTTTTTTAAGTGCCTGCCTGCCTGTCTAAGTACTCAAGTGTTTGCAATAGAGTGGGGGGGGAAGAAATGAGGCAAGCAGGCAGGCGATGAGTTCTCTGTAGAGATGGGGTTTAGCATTGTTTAAAACTGTCGCGCACTTTTGTAACCGCATCCACCCCCGTCCCCTGAAGTCATCCCTTGTTCTCCACTCAGTTATTAATTTATGCCCACACACACACACACACACACACGTACACACGTTTCATATTTAAATTTGAATCTATTGCGTAACTAAAGATACACAGCTGTTTAATGCACTATAATCAGCTCATTTTGATTTAGCTTTCGGTCTTCGGATATCTGCATTGATAGCACCATCAATGTCGTTATCGATATCTCTATTGATTACCAACAACATTTTCGTTTTTTTTTCTTTTTTGCTTGTTTTTATGTTCGTCGCAAAATTTTTGCCAGCCAATTTCGTTTCACCGAAATCCAGGGGAAAACGTGCTGGGAAAAACTTTCCGATGCATTGGCAAAAATGATATACTCGCACTTCACTCCAAACTTGCAAGCATATAATCCGGGATGATTGAAGTGCAGTTTTTGTCCTTTGTTTGCATACGTGGCGGTAAGTGCTTCTGCTATGCTCCTATACTATATGCATTGCGATCCACCAGCTAGCTGATTGCGTTGAGGGCTTTATAAATCTTTAAGTTGCCAGCTGCTTGAATAGTTGAGCGCAATCCGGACTAAAATTTCCACATACATCTGCATCACGTCACGCAAAATGCACAAAGAAAGTGAAATTTATTGTGTTGTGTTCACAAAAGGATAACAAAATTCGATAAGTTGTTAACTTATATGTAATTCTGATTTTATGCAAGTATGTAGATAACAAATTCTTTCTATATATTAAGTTAAGTAAACCATAAAGTTTAGTAATGTTATGCAAACAAAATAAAAAAGCTAATAAAATCATATTCTTTATATTCGATATAGTACTACATTCAAAATAGAGTATAAAATATACCAGCGAAAACATCTAAGATTCTTTCGCCTCGGATAATTACTCCGATTAGGAATATATATTTTTTAGGGGGTTACCGACAAAATAAAATACTTAAATGTACCAACAAAAGCTTTGGCATATTAATATACCATTAAAAATATACCGGAGAAAAGTTGAAATAAGAAATTCACTCATATTATTAAATATAATATGTTTGCAGTCATTTCAATATTTTATAATATTCGCACTCACTTAAAGTTTGGGGAAGTGACACAAAGTAAAAGCAGGTAAGAATAAGAAACAAGAGTTGAGCATACTTCAATAAAAGAAAAAAGTGCGAAAGCGGTATTGTTATTAACATTTACCAAATTAATGTACGCACTACTTAAGAGCACCAAAAGCCTTGACATATTGATATACTACTACATTAAAAATAAACCATTGCATAATAAAGATAAGAAATTCACTTATATTGTTTAATTCAAATATTTTCAATCAACCCATATTCAATAACAGCAAAACAATGCATTATTATACTAAAAATATAACAAATTCATGAATCAAGAAAATACTTTTGAAAAAGCACTGGTATACTACTGCATTGAAAATATACCATAAAATAGTTGAGATTGGAAATTCATGAATATTATTAAACTGAAGAAGTACTTTGACTCATTTTGTAAATAATTGTGTGCTGAAAATGAATAATTAGAATATGACCTAAGCCCTTGTAAATATTATTTGAAAAAGCGGCTTAAGTTCGTAATTATTTCACATTTAATTTGATTTTTCGACTTGATTTGATGATGTACTACATTTTCAACGAAGCCACAGCGTAAGGGGCTGTGAAATGAAAGCAAATATCAAGCAAAATTGCGTACACTTAAATACTTAGATCTAATTTAATATTCACATTTCTAAGCAACGCGCAAAGTACAAGAAAAAATTAACTGCCATCGTTTCGCTATGGCTCGAAACGAAAACCCAAATTGGTCGTTAGCACATTGAGAATGGTTTCAAGCAAGCAGAGAGTGTGAGAGAGATAGAGGAGGAGACAGTGTTGGGATGATGGGGGTGGGGGGTGGTGTGGTTGAGGTCGAGCCCCAAAAAGGTTGCTGTAAATTACACGTGACGTGATGATGATGATGGTGATGGAGATGGAGATGGAGTTTACGTTGCACGCTTTGGCAATGCCAAAATGATCATAAAATTAGCGCTGAAAAGTAAAACATATGAGACGCGATTTGAATTTGACACCATTAGCTTCATTTGGCCAACAGCCGAGTGGTTGCCAATTGGAGTGAGGCGACAAAAATGACGCACCAGGCGCCAAAGTCATTTGCATACGCGACACGACACATACGCGGGGGTTGAATTTTTTTACTGCTCTGCACTTTTTATTGATGCCTGCAAAAAATGAAAAAAAAATACAGAAAAGAGGAGCACAAGAAATTCACGCTGACTGGCATACTAAGCGAGTTTTTATGCCTCATGCTGATAATAATAATAAATACACACACACACACACAGAGACAGAGACAGAGACAGACACCTACATTCGCACACCGGTATAATTATGTGGGCCCCGATAGCGTTAATTATGCAGTGTCCCAGCCTAATTATGATTTGTTGCCAAGCACCAGCAGCAACGGAAGTGAGAAAAAGCGTTGCCTACTTTCAGGCGCTGGCATTTTTTCTCTCGCTTTTTTTTTGGTGGAGGAGGGAAGAACGCAATCAATAGGACTATTGTTAGGTGGGCGAGTCGAAACGCACTCGAAACTTTGTGCGCAATCTACATCGGTGTGTGTGTGTGTGTGTGTGTGTGTGAGGCGTGAGGCGTGGCAGCGTTTAGTGCGCCACTTGAGCCAAACAATAGGAGAGAGCAATGTATCTGACGGATACAGTTATACAGCTACAACTACAAATACAGTCGCAATTATGTTACAAAACGTTGCAATTAAGCAAACTTTAACAATGGCATGCTTGTCCAGCATAGCACAGCACAGCACACAGCATTGCAGAAACGTCTCGTATCTCCAACTAAATATACTTATATATGAGAAAGTGCCAAGAGAAAGATACAAAAAAGAAATACAGAAAAAATGAGGAATATTCAACGCTGCCACAAGCAACTTTCGTTGCAATGGCGTCGCACCGTTGTCGTTGTCGTTGTCGTTGTCCTCATCAACACTTGAGTGTGGCAAGCGAGTGTAGAGAAGATGAATTGTGTCTCTGTGTGTGTCTTGAAACGTGTTCAATTGATATTTTTGCACGCGCCGCTTTTGCTAAAGAAAAAGTTATAAATAACAAGAAGCGAGTCAACTTGAGCCAAAAACTGCAATATTGCTGCCTCACACTGAGTGCCAAAAAGACGCAGACAGTTCTAAAAATACACACACACACACACACACACACACACGCTGAGACTCTCATACAAACGCACTTAAGAGTACGTAAGGAGAGATGAAGAGAGACTGCAGGCACTCAACTGTCGCAACTCCCACTGCAAGTTAGCCTCAAATAAGCAGCTACTTTGGGGCAAGTTTAAGTGTGGCAAGCCAAACAAGTGGCTGTCGCTCATATTGATTGCTAAGCTCTACTCAAAAACATACACCAACAACACACAAGAGCAAAATGCAAAATGCAAAATTGGAATGGCAGCAAAACTTGGCTCAAAAATTGAACGTGTTTTCATTTAGTAGTCACACGACCCGAAAACCATTTACCTGCCTCGCTTTCTCGCTCGCTCTCCTTGCCACACACTGTGTCAGGCTGCATATTGAAATTTTATTGCATTTACTGGCAAAGGGAAGCGACTGGCATTGGAGCAGCTACATATTGGACTATGGCCATGGGGTAAGGGACATGCAGTCAAGCGGCACAAATTCAAACATTTGTATTGCTGAAATTGAAAAAGGTGTTGGGGCAGCAAATGAAAAATTACTCAACGCCAGCAGCCGGCTGAAGTCATCTCTGGGTGTTGAAAGCAAAGAGAGAGGGAGAGGGAGGGACTGAACTAGGTTCGTGGCAACATTCGCTGATTGCCAAACAGCGAGTGGTCAGCATTGATAGCCAACTTTTTGTCTTAATTTTTTGTTGTTGTCTAGCCAATTGTCAGACAGGTGAGCGGGCAAAACAATGCTCAACATTTTGTGAACGGCAGCTTTTGGTAATTATTGCAAATGCTTTTTTGTTTCTTTTTTGTACTCCTCTCTCTTTTGTATACGAAAATCAATTGCATCGTGTTCAAGCGTCACTCATCTACACTCACATGCTGCAGCACATTTTAATTGTGATATATGCCAGAAAAACAAAATAAAAACATTATATCATGTGCTACACGTTTCCTCGTTGTTCCTCTTTTTTACAGTTTATTAAATGACTTTTTCCCATTGATTTACGTTCGTCTATTATAAATGGCATATTAATAATGATTTTCACGTTTTTTTCATGTTATTAATAAGCCAACATATTTTATACAAAAAAAAAAAGAAACTTATTTTACATTATTGATTGATATATTGACAAAAGTCATTTACATTTTTTATGGTTATGTCAAATGATTTTTACGTAAATACGTAAATACTTAATTCAATTTATTATTTTGCAATATGTTTTGCATTCGGTAGTTTTGGTCTAAAGATTATTATGATTATATGTTGTCATATTTGCAATTTTGTTATATAATCTTTCACTGGGTATCTCACAGTCGTACTTTACGGTTTTCATTAAATTCTGAATTGTTTGAAAATTTTAAACATATTGAAAACTTTAATGTCGATAAATAAAACGTGTGTAATTATGTTTAATATTATAATTTACATAGCACGTTCAGGCAATAACAAAGTAAAAATAATTGGGATTGGTAAAGTGAGAATTACGGCGCATTCAGTATTACAAAATACTTAATGTTGCATATCAGACAAGCTGGAAAATGTAACACATGTTCCACTTCGAGTCGAGTCGAGTTCTAGCTTCTTTTATTTTCTGTGTGCATCGTGAATCAATAACTCGCATTTCAGTGCAAAATGTTGACTTCAAAACTGTCATCAATCTGGCTAAAGTTGCAACGTGTAACAAAAATCATATTCGCTACTGTTTTTTTTTTTGCTGTTGTGCTTCACATGTGCAACATGGTGACGTATGCAGATTGTGTCTGGCATCTTTTTGTTCTATTCGGGGCTGTGTCTATTTCGTGAGTGTTTGCGAAATTTATCTTTCGTTTTGATGCAGCCTCTGTGCATTTATGTAAACATATGCCGCCGCGTTAACGGGACTCAAGAAGAGCCCAAAAAAGTTACACACAAAAATGCTGAATAGAAATCACGCGTAGTGAAAAAAGTTTGGCCAGCTGAGCTGTCAGCCTACAACGAGACAAGTTGCAAGCAGAATCCATCAGACAGGATGGAAGAGCGGAGACAGCGAGTAGCATGATGACGTTTAGCTGCTTGACAGTTGGCCTCCAGTTGCACAGTTGTTTACTGAATGGCTTAACCCTTCTGCCCCTCTTTGATCCATCTCACACCTTGCTGTCACGCACAAAAGTGGAGAATGCCTCAGCTTAGTAATCAGAGCGAAAAAAAAAAACGCGGCGACTAAGGCTAATGCTGTGGATTTATTATTCATGCATAAAAAGCTATAAAAACAGCTGACTCCTAAGTTAAGTAAATTTCAATAATTCTAATTTTAACAACAACA
Organism: Drosophila niveifrons; assembly: GCA_035046325.1. Lineage (NCBI taxonomy): Eukaryota > Metazoa > Arthropoda > Insecta > Diptera > Drosophilidae > Drosophila > Drosophila niveifrons. Next base: position 711,700 of record JAWNOC010000041.1, read on the forward strand.
GCAACAAAGAGTACGACAGCGACAACAAAAATATTGCCGAATGACAAAAACTTTGCTTTGCCTGTTGAGGGCTAACAAAAGCTGGCAACACCTACTGCTGCTGCTGTTGCTGCCACTCCTCTGGCCACTGAATGTTTGCCAAATGTAAACAAAGGCACAGACAGCGGGTGGCAGCAGAGAGTGAAGGAAAGTCCCCGCACACTCTCTACACACACACAGGCTGTCATTTCACTCAACTCCCCAGCTCTCTCTCTTTCTCTTGCTCAGTCTCTGCCCCCGCACTAATGTAAACGTGCAACTCACGTCGTTTTGTTGTTTTGGCTTTTTCATGCACCATTTATATAACCAGACCAAGCAACGTCTGCCCTGGCAGCTGTTCCGGCTCCAACATTGGCTGCCCCACACTTCCCCGCTCCTCCTCCCGCTCTTCATCCCATAGGCTCGCCCCGGCACTGGCTTCAATTTGACGTGTGCTCGTTTATCATTCATTTTGCGCCCGCTTACATTACGACGAGTCTTTCAAAGTGAGCTGAAACCAAACCAAACCAAACCAAACTGAACTGAACTGAACCTAAAACATTAAATTTTAGCACGTTCTTGGCTAACGTTCGCTCATTTTGCGATGCTGTTGGCCAATGCCAATGCGTCTTTGGCATTACGCACGCCATAAAGCTTAGCCTTAACACCAGTCCCTCTTGTTATTCCTTTATCCCTTATCCCGTTCAGGACATCGCTCAGCATCGAAGCTATAATGAAGTTAAGTGACGGGCGTCAAGGCGGCTTAACAATTTACGTTGACAGCACACCAAGAAAAAAACAACAGAAACACACACACACCCAAAAAATTGCTGAACAAAAATATAAGAAAGTAATATATAAACAAACAACAAACGTCAAGTTTGGGAGTGAGTAACGAAGCATAAAGCACTCATAAAGGCTGAAGACCTATAACTCAGATTTACAGGTTAAAAAACTGAACCTGGAGCAGGGTAAGGACAGAATTAATTACAAGCGATAATTAACTGCCAAGCATTCAAATCATAATTTAAAATGAAAATTGTAAAAAGAACATTTTTGAAATTGGTTCGTTAATGTTGAGCTTACTTTTATTTTAACGATGTTTTATTCCACGCTTTAAGGATTTTAAAGTCATTCAGAGAAATTATTGATTTTAACTAATTGTGAAGTAGTAAAAGACTCTATATTATAAATTCTGAAATTAAATATTGGATGGCTCTACCCAAATAAAATCTGTTTAGATAATATTTTATTAAAAATCTAAAAGGAACATTATCTTTTTTCAATAATTTTAAAGTACTCTTTTATTTTAAAGATAGAAAATTGAGTAATACAAACATAAAGATTAAATATTATTTAAAATCTAAAGCATAAACAACTTTGGTGTATTCAATAAAATTGAATAAGCATGTTACGCAAATATGTATGCAAAAATATTCATTATTTTAGCGCTTTTTATGAGAATCGTAACAAATTTGGTGGCCCAAAATAAAAAATGAAATCAAATATTATTTTAGCATTATAAATACGTATTGTGGACTTAACTAACCAAATTTGGTAAATTTAAAGCAATATTATCGTATGCGAAACAGATTTTATTTAATTGCGCAAACTTCAAAAGTTTGTGCCTGTTTTTTCCACTCTGCGTTTTATATGAATTTATATTAGGGATTTATGCAGTTGCCGCTTTTAGTGTTTTGCTTGGGTGCAAGCAGCCTGCAGCACGATGTGGCTAAAAAACGTGCAGCTACACTCATAGTTGAAATAATTTTGTTTATAGCGCAAACATTTTTATGCTTTTGGCTACGACAAAAGCAATAGGAGAGAGAGAGTGGCAAAATCAACGTCGTTGGCCATTAATTTCAGCGTCAGGTGCAATTTCATTACGCAACAGAAAAAATAAGGAAAACGAAATTTCAACGCGGCTTATTTATTTATTTATATATTATTCATGCCGAAAAGCGGAAGTAGCGCAAAGCTTTTAAACAATTACAAAGTGGGCAGGTGAAAAGCAGGTGACCAGCTAACAGCCTAGCACACACACACACACAAACACACACACATACACAATCTCTGCCTGAGGCAAAGGAATCGCAAGTCGCGCACTTTGGCGACATTTAAAATTCAATAATTATAATTAAATAGCGAAAGACCAAAGGCCAAAGGCAAACGTGGAAAGTCTGTTAAATCGCTGCCTGCATACTTTTTTCTCGCATTCTGTTTTTTTTTTGTTTTCTTATTGGTCCAGCCACCAGTGTTGCCAAATGCCGAAAAACCAGAAATATGAGCGCCAGTCGGTGGCAATCGGGCAGAACTTTTAATGTTTCTAACTACTGCAGCGCAAGTTGTCAGCTTTGCTGCACTGCTCTGCACTGCGCTTCGTGTACTGGGTAGAATTCCCCCTTCGTATAATGGAAAACTTGTTTCGAAACTTTTAAATTAATTTTATTTTCGCCAGCTACAAATGTCGTCCTTTGTTGAACTCTGTCTCGCCATCTCTTGAGTTGTGAGTTCTGAGCTCTGAGTTCTGAGCTGTGCAACTTGCGTCGAGGGTCCAAAGCTGGCAATTAAAATAACAATATTCCATTGAGTTGGCCTTATCTATTCATTTGTATCCTTGCTTCTGAGTATCTGTGTGCTTCACTTGACAGCCTTTACAGCCAGCTAAGGCAATTGTCTGCGACTTATTCTCAAACACACACACTCCGAGTCGGAGACAAAGAACTCCGTGCAAATGTGCAGCAAAGATGAACAGATAATTTGATTGAATATGAAAAAAAAGGCAGAAAACAAATATGAATCTATCTGATACACATATAGTAAAGTTCTATTTTTTAATGAATACAACAAAGTTATAATTAACTTGTTTCCAGTGATTCAACTGAGCTTATCCTTATAAAAATGCTGCACAGATTATGCTTTGATTGTTATTGAAATACACAAGACAAGAACACTTACTATATAAACCAAAGATATAGATTAATGTACATTGTAAGTAGAATAGTGCTTTCTGGCGCAGTGCCCCTTAGAAAGTTAGTCATGCATTCAGCTGTGAAAACATGCTTGTGGTCAAACTGAAAAGTCTTGGGGAAATACGCAGAATACTATACAGATTTTTTTTTTTTTTGTTGCAGTTCATGGAACAAACTTTCAATTTGTGAATTTCGAATAACTTTTGCATTTTCAGTATTCAACTTTAAGTTGACTCTCCGGGAAATGAAACATCTCGACCTTATCATGATTGAAGTTCTTTCTGGTCCGTCTGGGTCGATATGGCCTCAGGCCTTAGCGTCGGCAATGTTAGACACGCAAACCAGTTAACATCGTAGTTCAGTTGTGGCTCAGTTTGTGTGTTTGTCCCTTTGCTGTTGCTGGTCTCGGTGTTGTGCATTTTTAATGTTTGTTTGCTGTCGCTGTGTCGCAGTTTATTATTTTTTTCCTTTCTCTCTTGCTTTCTTATTTATTTGTGGTGTTGCCGCAATGGTGACGCTAGTTGTAGAACACGCACACCCTGCCTGAAGGACCCAGTAAACCTTTTAAGATTGGTCGACTAGCAGAACACCTCAACAAGCCAGATGGTCGATTAATTAATAAGAAATTGCTAAAGAAGTGCTTGTATCAAAGCTAATGTATCAGATGTATAAATGAAAATTTAGTTTTTCATGAATGAACAACTTTTACTTTTAATATACATTTCTACTTTTGGTATATGTCACTACGTTAGCATACACTTTAACTATTAGTATAAACTTTTACTTTTGGTATATACCGTTTATTTATATAAACCACCACTTTTAGTTGATACTAGTAAATACTTTGACTGTTAGATTAGACTCTACTTTAAATATATGTATGTATTGTAACTACCCTATAATACTATTTTTGGTATATACTAATAACTTCTTTAGTATACACTTCGACTATTAGTATAAACTCCTAATTTTAGTATACACTATTTTTGGTATATAATACTATTTTTAGTATATATTACCGCTTGTAGTATATGCTAGAACTTTTAGTTTTTAGTGTGTACTATTTGTTACTACCTCTTGCAATGCCAGATTACAGGGTATTAGAAAATTGATCAGCAGGTCATGAGTGCTGTGTGCTGTTAACACAACAAACTTATAAAATTGCATTTTGTTTTTCGTTCTCCTCGGTTTCTCGTCATTGTCTGCTGCTATAAATACTTCAGAGAAACGGTCGATTAAAGTCTGCTTTAAGGCGTGACATTTAAACGTTAGTAATTAACGAAAAGTCTTTTGGTATTCATAGATGACATTTGAGTGATTTAGAGCCGATCCCTTATTAATTTGTATACATCTTTTTGCTCTGTCTCTTTGCAGGTATGTATCTATTGATGACTTCGCTTGACTTTTACATGTAAACGCCATTTGGCTGACATCGGCCAACGGGAAATGGAAGATGGAAGATGGGAGAAGGAGAGTGGGAAGGCGATGGGAGTGGGAATAGGAATGGGAATGGCAACTTCCGGCGTCTGCTTTAATGCAGCAGTTTTTTAACTTTTCATCTGGTTGATGGTGGCTGCTGCTGTTGCAAAAGTTTATAACACGCTGTCATTATGGCCAGGCGACACTTTGTGATATCCTTCGCCGTCTCCATCGCCTCCTCATTGCCCACTTACCGCCCACTTTGCCATTTCCGCCATTTTGTTTGCGCTCTTGTTCGCCGTTTTCCCCCCGCTCGGCCCCGCTAATTTCTTCGACATTTATTTTTGTGCTTTTGCGGTAAGTTTTGCGGACAAAGTTTCAAGTGTTGCTTTCTAATGTAATTAAAGAGCTTTGGCGACAAAACGCTAAAATAATCATGCCAAATAAATAGAATAATAATAATAATAACGATAACTTTAAAGGCGTTAGAAAACATCGTCTGCTGTTGACTTGGGTCCAATCAACAACTAATTTGTAGCATTAAATAAAAATCAAATAAAATTATCAGTGCCACGTGTAAATGCTCAACAAATTGACATTTGCCACACGCAACATAAACACACACACACACACATGTAGAGAAGAGGGGCAAACACACATACTTGAAGGCGTCAAAAGGCAGCAACAAATTTGTAGCTGGCTTCGTTTTAGCCACTTATGCTTACTGCTCACGTAGGCGATAATGTTTGCCTGCCAAGTGAGCTCAAGAAGAAGCTGGGGGGCAGCCACTACTACTTTGTACACGAAGTAGTCGGGGAACGGAAATGTTGTTCACAAGATGACGAAGGCACAGGAGATGGTGATGGAGATGGAGCAGCTGCTGCTACTAGTCCTTAAAAAGTGCAAAATAGTTGCGACGTGGCGTGGCGTGGAGCACACAACATGTGGCGGTCGCAGCCTAAACGTCTATCTGTCTGTCTGTCTGTCCGTCTGCTGTCTCTCTTTGCGAGCAGCACTTATCGTATTATATTAGATGAGTGTGTACACACTGTTTATCTAACCATTTTGATCATCATCATCGTCATATTGCGTCGCCTCTGCTTTTCAATATACTCCTCGTTGTGTTGCCGCTCGTTGTACAAATAATTTATGAACGTGACGCGCCTCTGTGTATGCAATACATTTTTCATGCGCGTCCAATATAATTAACCAATTTGTTCATTAAACTGACCTTTATGTGCATATCCAAAGCTTACACACACACACACACACGCACACACACAGACATAAGCATAAATATAGCACTACGATTCAATTAAATATTGACTTTATTACGCGACCCGCAGTATTCAGTTATGGTCTTTGCCTCCATAGACCATTCAATTCAATAAGTTACAATGGGCTGCGTTTAATAAAAGCGAACACAAATTTCGAATATATACCTATTGTATTATTCGATTAAAGATTCAGATTTAAATACTGCAAAATCAAAAGCTGAATGGAATTTTCATTTCATAATTTATAACATTTTAACACTTTACATTTTTTAGTTGCTTGATTCAAACTATTTTACCTACTGTACTTGGTAATAAAGCATGTCACTGTTTATATCACTGTCTCTTCGTTTATGCACAGAGCTTTGCTTATTCCCATTTCTGGCCGCATTGTCACGAAAGCCGCAGAATATAGACTATATAAAGTAAGTGTGCATATATAGTAGAGTGTATTTATATATGTGGCATAAAACTGCTACATTGCCAGATATTTATCTGGCTTTATTGACAATAGCGTTTTGTCGATTGTTAAAATAAATTATGCCTTTATCAATAAAGTTTGTGCTGTGGCGGAGCTGTGTTTCAGCTCGATATGCCTCATCGCAACGTTGCTACGTGCTGTTGACTGTAACTGGCACAAGATTTGTTATGAGCCCGGCCAAAATCAAGTGGTTTTATGTTTATGCGTATTTATGAGCTGTTCAGGCGCGGCAGGCAAAGCAAAGCAAAGCAAAGCATGGAAAGGAACTCCATAAATCTTTAAACAGTCTGACATTTACACTGGCTCTACACTAAGTGCTGCCACTAGAGGGACCACATCAAGCAAGAGAAAGACAGAGAGAGGAAGAGTGTTGGGGACAAATCAAAAAATCAAATTGTTTAAGTGATTTTTCATTTTGCGCTTTCACCTTGTTACGTTAACATAATTTCAGCGCCACTTCAAACAAACAGTCGCCCAACGTTAAATGGCAGCATAAGTGATTTGCTTCTCTGATGATGTTGTTGTTGTTATAGTGGATGTTGTTGCTATTGTTGTTGTTGTTGTTGTTGCTATCGTTCATCTGGCTCCACTTTGATATATATTGTTGTGCACAGAGTTCGCAGAGTTCGTACAGTTTACTTTTTCCCCCTGGCTACACCCCCCAGAGCAGCCGTCATTTAATTTTATCGTGCGGAAGTTCTAAGTGCAATGTTTTTTGCGATTCCTGTTGTTGTTGTTACTGTTGTTGTTGTTGCTGTTATTGTTGGACAGGTGTGCGAAGGGTGCTTCGATGTGTGTTGTGTACGACATTGCTTAAAAGCGCGCTAAAATGTTCAATTTACGTTTGCTTTCTTTTTCTTTTCCTTTTTTATTTTTGCCAGAGCGAGAGAAACATTGAAAATAAATTGAAAATGTTGGCTCCCCTCATAAAAGCTTGTTGACAACGCAACACAAAACAACAACAGCAATGTGTATGAAACAAAAAAAATATATATAAAGCAAAACAAAAGCTGAAGCTGATGCTGATGCTCAAACTGAAGCATCATCTACAATGTGCAATATAAATTTGTATTTATTTATTATGATTTTCCATTTTTGCAAATTCAGCAATTTAAAATGCGTTGACTTCGTCTTCATCGAAATTGGCCCATGGCCCAACACTCTCTCGTCTTTTTTTCGTCAGTCCTTGTCGCCCCCGTAGTTTATTTGCATATTTTTTCGGGTTTAACAACGTAAACAAAGCGCTGAATCAAAAAATATGTATGAGAACGAAATAAAAATGAATGCTATCTGTTTAATATATTCGCATTTAAAACACAAGCAGCACAAAATTTTCACTGGCCACAGGCAACTCTACGCGTTTCTATAAAACGATATATGAATTGCCAGGACATTTTTTGTTAAAAGCTTGTGTATTTTCTGAAGTGTGTTATGATAATATTTCTGACTATTAAACGCATCTACCACTAACGTTTACCTAGCTGTAGAGCTGTTTTTATCATTAAATGTACAAACACAATGCAAACTGAATATGAAAAAAGCAGCAGATAAATTTACTTAGTAATTATTACATCCGATCAATGATTTCTGCATTCAATAGAAATAGTTCGACAATCAGTAACGTTAAAGCATTACAAATACTTATCGACGAACAGTTTCTATTATGATTATAGTTTTGCGAAAAGTGTGCCCAAACTTTGATAAATGATTATGAACTATCTTGATAGAAATAGTTGATATGATAAAAACTGTTCAGTATTACCTGCTAAAGATTTACCCGTAAGTGCATCAATACTTTAAAAACGATATGTGCAACATAATAATTCTATTCAGCAACTATTTCGAAAGTTAAGTGAACTTCAATTTTAACTTCATACGAATTCGAGTGCGAAACTTTATTAACTTAGAGAGTATTTACACTATTTTGTGCTGTACACATTTTTCATATTTTCGTTGCTAAAACTGACAAGCACAAGCACAAATATTGTGTTTAATAATGGGCATACGCAGAGCAGTACTACTATGCGTATACTTTATTTTCTTATGAGGCTGAGCACTTTCTTGGCTCCTTCAGCATAAAGCCATTTATGCCTCCAACATACTATATCATACTACACACACATATACATCTATATACATATGTATGTGTGTGTGTGTGCTCAATAAGCTAGACCGCAGAAATAAAAACGAAAAGAAAAGAAATTTTGGGTAGTAAAAAAGACAAGAAAATGCACGATATGGAAAAGCCAAGGAAAAACACTTCCTACAATTTTGTAGTACATGGAACATTTGTGCGCATATTTTAAATACAGCGCATTATGTTTTGAGTGATTTACAGCGCGAGCAGCAAGCAGCAACAAAAAAACTGAAGAAACAATAGGAACACATAAAACACAAAAATAATAATAATAAAAACAAGAAAAAACGCAGCGCAATTTTCGCATTTTTTGTTTCTTGCTGCTGTTGCTGAGAATGATTTGTGTTGCAAACTTTGCACAGACAGCGACAGACAGACAGACAGGCAGACGGACGGACGGACAGACGGACAGGCTAATGCTAATGCAGATGTGTATGCCATACAATTTGCTGTTTCTTTTGCCCCTCCTACCATTTGGCATTAATGTCGTCAACAAACTTTAGATAACTAATTAGACGAAAGGCGAGCCAGGCGAGTGTCTCTCGGCCATAGTTTTGTGCCAACCTTAGCGCAGCTAATTACATTTAATGTGTCGACTAAGCAACTCCAAAGTGTGGATAGATGACTAACGCTTATTAAACAACTAAGAAAACAAGCCACTGAGACTCTACAAATATCCTGGAAACACTTAGATCCTTCAGTAAACTCTCATTGGGATCTACAGTAGAGTTTTTTAAACATCGCTCCTTTTATTTAAAAAGTTCATTGGCCTATTTTTAATCAGTGAACTAGTTTATTCATTATGTTCGTCCGATCGTTCATTTCGTTTGTTCATTTCGTTCGTTCGCTTTAGTTCCCAATATTGTTCATCGTTCGTTTTTGTTCTTTGTCGCTTTTTGATTACTTTTACATAGTAATTGCGATTACTTTTATAGTAAGTATAAATGTCTTTGTATTGTTACTTAAAATATGAGGTACACCATATAAATGTATCTTTTGCATTTTAATCAAATTGAAAACACAAAAGTAAAAAGTTGTCACGTCAATAAAGAAACAACTAAACGAAAAAGGAACATTTGAAAAAGAACTAACTAAAGATCAAAAGTGAACAACTGAACAAAAAGGAAAGATGATTAAGAACTTATTCAGTTTCTTTACTTTAGATTATGTAAAGCATGAACAGATATGCTCTACTTCTTGGCCATTAACAGGGTATAGGCACTTGGTGGCGAAGCACGTAGCTCATACAGCTGTGACTTTGACTGCGAGTGTAACTGTAGCTCCTTAAGTGTTATGCAGGAGCAGCCGCCTGGCAACGTGTGCTCAACTTAATTATAACTAATTTGCGGCATATGTAGGGGGACAGACAAGTGTGAGTGGGCGAGAGAGAAAGAGAGAGAGATAGAAGAAGAGTGGCGAGATTAGAGGACAGGTAATATAGAAAAAAAGTGCCGAACTAGTCGCAAACTTTTTGCAACGCAGACTCAAGTGGCCATTAAAGCATTAAAGCCAACTAACGAAATCCACGCACACGCGTCTAATGATATCGCAATTAGTAATGTCTGCTCTGCAGTTCGTGAGGGTGTGCGTGTGTGTGTGTGTGTAAGTGTTAGTGTTAGTGTTATGGCATATGCTGAAATTAAGCGCCCCCAAAACTGTGCAACACTAATCGCATTTGTGCAAAATGCGAGCGAGCGAGCATCGCATCGCATCGCATCGCAATTGCATTTGCATATTTATTAACGTTGATTTCGGGAGCGCGTCCTTTGAACTTTCTGCACCGAGGCAGCCAACTAACCAGTAAAATGATTGAAATTAAAACCACAGGCGTACATAAAAAATCGCTTACGCTAAAAAGCTGCAGCGCCATCTGATGACTGCCAACAAACAGCCCTGCCACAAGGGCTGCCAAGCAGCAGCCAGAGCAGTCAGAGCAGCCAGTGGCCAATGAATTCACGTAACCGCATAAAATCAAACGAAATAAGCCAACGCCGGCAAAAGTGGCAACAAAATGCACTTTATACAGCAACAAACATTGCCCCATTGCCACAACCAACTTTACGTGAGCCCCGAGAGCAAACCAAACTACATGCAGCTCCAACTCCAACTCCAGCTCCAGCTTCAGTTTTCACTTCGCGTTGCCGCAACTCCCGCATCCAAAGAGGTGTAATAATGGCCAACGGCTGTCCCGGCACGCACGTGCCTGCCAATGGACCAAATGTATACAGAACACGAAGAGTTGGAGATGGAGAAGGTGACTATGACGGATCGGGACATGGTCAGGAACACGAACGCACGATGAAAATGCAGCTGAAAAATGGAAAGAGGAGAATGCAACTAACCGACCAAACGAAACTTTTCCTTTTTTCGACTATAGTATGCTCGTAAATGTTGCCAACTAACAAAACATGAAAAAAAAATCTAAAATACTCGTACCTCACTCTTCTCACCTCTTCCCCGCAAACAGTGGGACAACAAAATGCGAACAAATAGTAGGAAAATCAAGTTGAAATTTGTTGAGGTTGAATCGAACGAACGAACGAAACGTTGAACGTTGAACACGCTGCAAAAATGCTGCAGGCAAACCAAAAGCAAAAGCAACAGCAACAGCAACAAGCGGATAACGTTAAATGCAGAACGGAGGTTGCTTTATAAACCAAAACGGACGTTGGCCACTGTTTCATTTTCAAGTGTTAACGTATTCGATTTTATTGCGTTTCTTAAATTACACAATAAATGTGTGAACATTGAAGAACGGATTTGAAATACTTCAGTAACTAAATTAGTAAACTTAGATTGCATTAAAATCGTTTAATTAAATATGATTTGCTCAAACGGTGCTGTCAACTATAATTGCTACCTGTCATCGTAAGCGTCTTTGAGTAACAACATATGTTCATATCTCTAGAAAGCCCAGGCGATGGGGCGTATACGTGTTGGCATCACAATGGTAGTAAACGAAATCGATAACATATGTTGCAGCTCTTGAACAATGTAAATGTGGCTGATTTTAATGCGATTTCTGCTCATGTACTTAACTATTTTGTTCTACTCAATTGCCGGCCAATTGACTATGGCAAGCAGACAGCAAACTTGCAACACGAAACTAGGAAGCGCTCACATGCTCGTAGTTACTGCTCAATGGCTGCCAGATTGCCTAGCTCAACGGCAGGCAGGCAGCAGACAGACACAGACACACACACATACAGTCAGAGCAGAGTCGGAGAGAAGACAATAACCCAAATGCAACTGCCAATATTACTTAGTTACATCAGCCAAGTTTCCCACTCACAGACCACACGAGTACACACACACACACACACACATATATAGACACATCGAATGTGGATCAAGCTGAATAGAATAGAATAGAATTGAACGAATCGAAGCACCGTATAGCTAACGACATAAACGACATACGTGCTGTGCGGCAGATTGGCAGATTGGCTGAAATGGCACAAAAGGCAAAACTTTAGCCCAGCAGTGGGGAGAGAGAGCGAGCGAGAGACAGTAGAGAATGCCGTCAAAAAGTAAATATGCAACAAACAATGATATTATGCAACTTGCAACTTAAAGTGCACAGCGTCGATGCGGAGCAGAGCAGAGCAGAGCAGCTCAGCAACAATGGACCCCAAAATCCGATTAATGCAGCTGCTGCACAAGATTGGGATTGGGTTGGGGAGGGGAGGGGCTGCCGTTTGGCTCTTCTCTTCACTAAATACAATGAATCGCTTCAACACACAGAAACACACACACAGAGAAAAACGATCAGAGAGAAATATACATACATGGCACATGGCACATGGCCAATAAACAAAAGGACAAATGCGACGCATCGCGCAGCCCCAGAGCCAATCAATCGCTATGGTACCCCAGAGAGTAGCTTTCGGGGACACAAACGGTGTTGTGCTGCAGTTGTGTGTGTTTGAATGTGTTGAGTGTGTGTTGTGCGATGTGGTGGCAAAAGGCGATTGAACGCAACCTGACACGCGACCAGTTCAATGCACGTTTCCCTCGCATAGGTCAAACCCCAGGCAAAGTAATAGATTTAGTCAGACAGCAGAAACTGGGAGCACAAAACTGATGAATGAACTGTAGAGCAGCATCAAAAAAAAGTAATACCTCAGTTACTCATATTTCATGCAGAATAAGTGTTGAAATATTTCTCGCTATAAAATACTTAAAGTATTTCACAAATCAATTCACAATACACAGCTGCTATATTTATATTTAAATATGTTGGAATATATCTATTCAAACATTAAATTTTAAACATCTCGGAAAGTGAAAATGTGACATAGTGTTGAGTCAAAAATATTAATTGAAAATTAAATGGATAAATAATTGTACAATTCACAACTGGTTAATTCTTTTATGGGTATTAAAATATGTTTCAATATCAACCATGAAATATACCATTTATTTTATACATTTTGTATATTTGTGTTTATACAAATTGGTCACACTGAAGTAATCCTGTTCATCTCTACATTTGATCTTCAACGAATATGCATATGGAGTGATGTGTTGAGTCCAAATGAAAAGGATAAATAATATAACAAAAGAATAACTTGTATTTGTTTGAAAAGTAAGTACAACAAATGTAATTACACTTACATTCAATTGCGAATATTCAAAAGCATTAAAAGCCATTAAAATAGAGGAGAAATAAAGGGCGCAAAATTAAAGCTTTTTTCGCGGGCCCAATAGATCAAAGTGCTTGTTTGCATGTGCAATAAATCCATAGAACACAGCAAGCAACTCCTGTGGGAGTGCAGTTACAGTTACAAGAGGCGAGCGGATCCGTTTGGCTTAATTCAATTACATAAACCAGCCAGCGAGCGTTTGAAAACTTTAATTTGTATGCAAAGTCAATGCAAAGCGGGCAGCTTGTTGCAGAACCGTTGCAGGCGGCGTCCTCGTTGTTTCTGTTTCCCAATGCTTCGCTGTGTCGCTGTGGCTGTCGCTGTGGTGGATGTCGATGCTGTCAGGTCCTTGGGCACTCAGGCGCCTAATCCTTTGAAATTGCCACACAAACAGCAACAGCAACAAGAACAGCAGCAGAGCCAGCAGAACAACAACAAACACTAAAGCTAACCCAAACACACAAATGCCAATAGCAAATGGCAATGGAAATATATGAATACAGTGACGCAGCTTAATATCAAGCATACGCCGCGTGGCCCCGCTTGAGATCGTAAATAAGCAGACAAAGAACATAAAATGTAATGCGTAAATGCGCGCATAAACGAATTACAAATGTTAACTGCTTGCCATTTGCTTTTGCTACTTAAATTAGTTTAAAAGCCAAATACAGCTGCAGATACACAAATAATATTCGCGCATCAAAATTGTAGTAGCAACAGCAGCTGGAATCCCACTGCCATTGGCCAAAAAATTATTTTTCTCATTTCCGTGGTGTGCAGAAAATATTTTTGCGATTTCCGCCACCCGGTCGCACCCTCTGCCTCCTCCTCTTCCTTCTCCTGCTGCTGCTGGCAGCTGGAAAAGCGTCGCAGCACGAAACATAAATACAATAGAAATAAACGCGTGTCGCGCATATTGCACATTGTAGAGCGTTGTATTTATTTGCCATGAACATGGATGGCAACAGAACAGCAAAGGGGTTGACAATTTGTCAGCCTCCCATTTAGCCAGTTAGGCCATAAGCCCTCCAGACCATGAAAATGTGCTGTGAAAATTTGTTATGCGCTGCATTAAATTCATGTGCAACACCAACAGCAACAGCAACACCAACACGCAAGAACACAGCAGCAACACATGCCGAAATGACTGCAAATATATATAACAATAAAATAGAGCTCTGAGGCAATAGTATGGGTGTGTAGGAGATCGAAGTTTAGATACTCTAAACGCATGTTTTCGTATTTTTTAAAGATTTTTCATATAAAATATTCTGCAACATAATAATAGATACTCAATTAACTTGCTCTATTTGAAACAAATAGTAAAACTATAAGATATTGCTTACATATAATAATAATAAATGATACATTTTCTTGATTTTTAATTTGAGACATTCTTAAACAGACTTAAAATTAGCCATAATTCGAGAACTAAGGAATAATATGCAGAAGATCGATCTTTAATGCTCTAAAAGTAACTTTTGCAACGATTTGTATTTAAAATATTAATCTTTATAAAAATACACATATATTGAAATAAATCAACTTTAATTTTTATATTATAATAAAGTGATAAGATTTCCTTGGTCTAAAATACTGTCTGATAGTCAGCCTTAAATGCTATAGAAAAATCAATGTGTAGATCCTCTAAAAGTGTCTCCTTGTTTATTTTATAAAGCTTTGTTCTTTAAAATGTTATAGGTTATAAAAACGAAATATCAAATTGGGTTGATCTGTTAAGCAACTTTGTTAAATCCAAGACCATAACTAAGTCAATGGAAATCTATCTTCAACTTTTATATGTTTCTATAGTATGCAGAATGATAGAATTACCAATTGAGGAATTTTTCAACTGACTTTAAAGTCAGCCTTATGTAATGTTGTGTTCCTCAACAACATCAGCCAAGTTGATGTGTGAGTCAAGTAAGCTTTGTAAGTTAGCATTACAAGCAGTGCAAAAGGCAAAAGCGTTGAAGCAATGAAATGAATTTGCACGCGCTCATAAATATTTTACATATGCATATTGGCCAACAACCCCATCCACACACCCACACACACACATCAACACACACACACACGCATTCAGTCACACGCATTTGTATTGTCTCCACCACGGACTCCAATTGTAAGCTGCCTACAAATGTGAAGATGTTAGCTGCTGGCACGTGAAATGAATGCATATATAATACTCGCACAAACACACACACACCCACAGAAGCACGCGCACATTGCGAATGGTGATACACACGCACACTCGCACACACACGCATATACAAAAGCGCGCTGCAAATTATTGTGACATAAAGTGCTTTGACAGCGACACCCAGCGCCAAGCAACGAGCCTCTGCAACTGAGACTCCGACTGAGGCTGATGCTGATGCTGACATTTAAGCTGTTGTTGCTGCTGTTGGAGCTGCTGATGCTGCTGCTGTTGCTGACATTCATGCGCAAAATAATTCACAGCATACGTTGAGGGTGGCTGCCATTGGAAATTCAAATGCTGAGCTCTTTAGTCGTATGATTAGTCCCGCACTCGTATGCATATGACATATTTAAGTGGGTTATGTAACGCGCTCAGTGCGACACACACATTTTTGCTCATTAAAGCGGCCAAGACTGCAGCAGTCGGGTGGGTCACAGAGAAGCTCATAAGTTGCCAGTTAATGTAAGTTATGCATATGATTACATCATATCATATTTCCCGCCGTACATACACTTTTACTTATACAAGATTTTTTTATTTAAGCTCCTTAACTTCAGGCCATATATATTGTCGGCATTAAAAAATAAATTGCGTCTCAATGAAATTCAGCATAAAGCTGCGAATTCTGTTTCCATAATTTTTCTTTTTCCCTGTGTCACTTACACAGCACATAAATGAAGCAAGTGAAATTGATGTAATCAGTCGAGTGATGGAATAAAAAATGACCTGTTTCCAGAGTGGATACCACTCAAAAATATATTTTATTGCGAGGTCAGCTTTATGCGATAAGTATTACATTTAACTTTAATTTAATCGCATTTACCACTTACAGGGTATTAACGAAATGCCAGAATTTGAACAGCATCACTCACTCAGTGGCTTATTATGAATGTTGCACGTGTATATTTAATTAAAAACTGACAGTTTTACTTAATTAGTTGCTGCTTGTACAGGAAATTTGGCCCCCAGCGGACAACTGAAGTTCTCTCGGCAAACGAAATTTAAGCTTAAACACGATTTCATCTCTCGAAATTAGCTGTCAATGAGTAAATTCTTGTGTCTCTTGTGTGCCTGTCTTGCTTGTAGTTTGCATTAATTTATGGTAATTGCAAATGATATTTGGCACTTCATTTAAGTTTTGAATCATCCTTTGCCCCTCGGGTATATTTTCGACATGAGTTTTATTTACTAAATATGTACGTGTGCCTAAAACCTTTTAATTTTAGTCTGACAATTATCGTCTAAGCCTCGACTATAGCGTATTATCTCGTCTTATGCAATAAAGCTTATCCTCTATCCAAGTTTCTTTAACTAAAACTGGAACTGCACTTTCCTGGCTTGTCTCGAGTTTCGGCTTGCAGGCTAATAAGCTCAACACTTCTGCATATTTCGTTAAGCTCCACTTAAAATCCGAGTCGAAAATCAGCAGCAGCAACAATAACTGCCTGGGAAAACTGTCAAGGAAAACACTTTAGCGTTGCCGTTGTTTTGCCTCTGGGGAACGCTTTGCTGTTTTTTCCTGTTTTCTCTCTTGTTATTTCTTTCACTTTGCCTTATCCAAAAGTAATTATTTTCCATTAAACGTAATAATGATGCCAAGAGACTGATAACAGCCAGCCGGATCTGTCGGCATTTTGCGCTGTGTTGCGCTGAGTTGTGTTGGAAATTAAATTATGCCGTTTGTTTTTCCTCCTCTCGGCATTTGTAACAGACGCCGCTGGCACGGACAATCCGCAGTTGTGTTTTTATTCCTGGGGGCTAACTTTGTCACCTCGAACAACTTGTGACAGCAATATAACCAACAAACCAGCAAAAAGCATAAAAAAAAGCAAAGTGAATGAAAAAAAGAATATCACAAAAAATTGGAGTACTCCACAGGAACAATAAATGCTACTCGGCCTCTCTCGTCGAGGTTTGTTAAGCGCAGTCATAAAACGGCTCAGTACACTTGATCGACGCCACAAATGACTTTGGTTAGGGTTGCCACTCTCACGCGACTCTCACACCCCAAGACTTCCTTCTTCGCCTCCTCCTCCTTCACCATGACATCCTACACAGTCTAGGAGGCCTGGGCCAAGTGTACGCCTCGCTGGTTTCCTATGCGTTTATCAAAAGCATACATAATATCAACGATATTCTCTCTACCGTTCCCATTTCTATGCCCTGCACATTATAACAAATTTCTCGCTTGCATAAGCAACACACACACACACACACGCTCAAACAACAAATATGACTGAGTATGTACTTGACTAGAGATGAGCACGTGACCGTGAGCGTGAGTGTGAAATTTGCAGCGTTGTCTGATCAAGAGCGAAACATGTTTATTTTTAAATTACTTTATTTGAAGAGTGAAATAAATACATATATTTATTTATTACTGTCAAAAGTAAATATAATTCCAGCGTTGTCTAATCGAAAGCAAAGCACATTTTTTTTATGACTTTATTTGAAAGTGAAATAAATATTTATTCGCAGTGAAAAGTAATATTTATTTAAATAGACAATTCATGAGCGTTAAATTTGCAGAGATGTTGATTTGTTAGAAAATTTATTTTATAAATATTTAACAATTGTTACCGTAACATTAATAATGCGTTTTTTCTTTAATAATATTAATATTTATTAGTTCGTCATTTTTGAATTGTGCGTCAATGTTTTTTATACTTTACAAATTCTTGAATCGAATGGGAAAATAGATTTCGACATCAAGCTCTCTTTTTAGTTTAATGTATTCTAAAATAGAATTATTTAATTTTTGATTTTTGTTTTTCTAATTTTGCAAATAGTTGGGAAAAAGAAGCTCACGGGCTCATCTCCAATAAAGATGTAAAGCATAAAGCGCTGGGTATGCGAACAGCCGCTATATCACTGCATAACAAATGTCCGACCTAAACTACACACATTCACACACTTACACACACACAGACACACACATGGGGAAAAGCGTGATGGCGGCAGTCCATAAAAATGGAGCGGAACTGCAAGTAAATTAACAGGCAGGGCATATGAAGGCGGCACAAAGCCGGCAAAACACGAATAGGAAGAAGGGTATAGAAGAGTTCGGGATGTGTGTTGGCAGTGTTGTACAGTGCTGCGCCTTGTTTTACATAATCAACCCCTACAACATACACACATATGTACAAAGAATGAATGTATGTGTGTGTGTGTGTGTTGGCTACTTAAGTTACACAATGACATTTTTCAATGTGTCAGAATTTTATTGTTGCAACTTGGGGCATTGTTGTTGACAACTGACATCTTTCTTTCTGCAACTGACAGAGCGTCATGGTTGCCTTTGCTTTTCTGCAACTGCAGCTGCTGCTGCTTCTTCTATGTACTGTCTCAGTTGCCTCCCCCCACCTCTTTTTCTTATTTTACTTCTGTTCGTTGTGTTTTGTTGCTTCCGAGTCCGAAGCGAAGCGTAGTTGTTGCTGCTGCTACTGTTTTTGCTGTTGTGTCTTGAAATGTTGACAACTGTTTTGCCACTTTTGCCATAATTGAAAAAAAGTATTCAATATTGTGTGCTTGCTATCTGCAAAGTAATATTCTGAATACAACATATCCATTCAGATATTTTGCATATAACATTGAATGAGTTCAAGGCTTATTCACTAGATTTCTAGATGTAGCTTGCAACTATCTAAAATATATTAATATTTAAGAAACTTGTTACTTATCAACAACAATTAAAGTAGTCAAGAAGTTAATTCCTTGACATTTTAATTAAATAGAACTTCACGAAATGCAAATTAAAGAAGGAATATTCACTTCAAAAATTCTCTTTAATAAGTTGCATATGAGAGAGGAAATACCTTTATATTTATAGTAAAGAGTCAAGTTGGCATACTATTTTCAATTGAGCGCTAATATTATCTGTTGGATTGCATTTATTTGCTGCACACAATAGAAATAATCTGCATGGCACAGAGCTCGCTGTTGTTTTTCTACCGAAAATGTTGGTAATATCAAAAGAATACTCGAATTTGCAAAAAGTAGCTGCAATTGCATTGCATTGATAAGAATTCTGAGTGAAGTTGAAGTTCCAGAGCTATAAGCAGTGCATTACTATTCGCGCATTCATAAATATAACACCACGCCCCCATCTCTTTCTCTCGCCTCCTTCTTATTGTTGCGTTCGCGATGAAACTGCGAGCCAACTAAAGCAATTTACAGTTCCTAAAACAGGAGGCAGACTGAGGCATGCAACTGACCTGCAAAGAGGAGAAGGAGAAGGAAGACACAGGGGCAGAGGCTGGCAGCCAAACCAAACAAATGGAAAAAATTCAAATTATCTGCAAGGCAAAATAAAGGGAAAAGGCAGCAGCTACAGCAACAGCAACAACAAGAACAACGCGAAGTGTGTGCCAAAGTTGAGTTCTTTGCACACATTCTGGCACTTGAACATTTTTCTTATTGTACTCCGACCAAAAGAGCCAGAGCCGAGTCTGGTTTTGTAGCAGGCACAGTTGAGTTGTGTTGAGTTGAGGGGGCGGGGAGGGGGACTGTTGGAATTTTTGGTAGAACCAAATTGTGCGCGCTGTTCTCTAACGTATTTGGCTTAAGTTGGCTTGGTTTTCTGGTCTCCGTTGGGTTTGGGGCTGGGTTTAGGTTTTACTGTTTGTCTTCTGCAACGGTCCGCAGGCCATTTTTGGCGTTTTATTTGCATGCCAAAAGGCAAAAAATACACACACAAGCACACACGCATACATATACAGAAAGAAGCTAAGTGAAAAAGTGATTCTGCGTTATGCTTTTCATCTTATTCTTCTGCGAAGTCAGGCAACTTACTTTTGGGGCTGCTTAATGCATGAGAGCAAATGAAAAATGAACTTAATACACTTGCAAACTACACGGAACTCGGTTCGGGTAATTGCACGCTGATTTACAAAATGGCCAACACACAACAACACTCACACACACACACTCTTCACTATTAGCGTGCTTAAAGCTCAAACTTTTAGCTCAGCTTAAAGTCTATGGTAGAAGAGCCGTAAAATGTTTTGCTGTTTTTTGGCCTGCTTGCGGCTTTACGGTCAACTTTGAGCCAAAACCCCAACTCCCAACCCCTTCTAGTTGGGAAAAAGTTGACAGCTGGCATTTGCAACAGTTTAACAGTTAAACAAAATGTCAAGAGCACAAACATATTGAAATGTAAGCAATGTGCCAGTTGCTTCCGTTTCTGCTTCTATGTTATGTCTCTTTCTGTCATACTATCTCTGTTTCTCTCTCTTTCTCTCTCGCTCTCTGGTCAGACGAATGGTTCTACCCTTTCTGGTTAACCCCATAAAGCTATGTGGCTTTTGACAGTGTGCAACACAATCTGACAATTTATTCATTGTGCTCCACATTTCAGCTTAATCCATTAATGGTTCCAACTACAAAGCGTTGACTAATGGTTGTAGCGATTCTCGTTTTTTCCTCATACTTCTTCTCTATTTTTTTTCGGACGAATTGAAATTTTTGCAAACCCTGAGGAATATAATACTTTGAACTGTTGCAAGTAATCTTTGGATTGCTTTTCGTTTTGACTTGTCAGTACAAAAAAAAAAATTTGCAATCATTTGATTACAATTTACTTGATCTTTTTTGTAAACATATTGGATACTTGATTTGACTTTTGTGAAACCAAATAGTTAAATAAAATGTATTTGCATTTTTCTCAGTTTAACCTGCCAAAATAAATGCACGTAATTGATCTGTATATTCAGATGCTTGTTTTACCATGCGCTTCATCAAATAAAAAAAGCATTGCGTGCTTTTAGGAGCAACGAATGTAAAACTTTTTTGAACTGGTCGTCAATATTACTTCTTCGCAATGATTAAATGATGCAAGTAATTAATCTTTAGATTGTGTAAACACTTCACTTAAATCATCTATGTATTGACTTTATGCTGTTTGCTTTGTTTTCATGCGTTGCGCTCTCCAACAACAAAAAACCATTGCCTGCTTTTAGGGGCAAATGGAGTGAAATTGCATTGCAGTTGCCTGCAATTTTGCTAGTTGCTGTTGCAGTTGAGTGGAATTTGAAATTATCGCTTAGCTTGGCTGACAGCTAATGCACTTAAAACTTCACAAATGTCTTGTCAATGTTTAAATGTTTCGACTGTGGCGGCAATTGCAATAGTCACGCCCAGAGCCCAGCGCTGCAGCGCCCAAAACGACAGCGTCAACGACTTGAGTGCAAAATTCAATTAACTTGCTTAAGAAGAACACACACACACACACACACCCTTACTTTTGAAGCATGCATATGGATGTGGACGTGTGTAAGTGTATGTGGGTGTATATGTGAGCTATCAATTTCATGTCCAATCAAGCAGGCAGCCATGCAGCAGCAGCAGCTGCAAATGAAACTGGTGCATTGCATTGCCTCGTAAAAGCCATGTGGATTGCCCAAAACCCCAGCCACTTAAGCAGATGTCAACTTCATTTTGCATATACCATCTGCCACATGCCACATGACACATGCCACACGCCACTCGCCCACATACCGATGCCGTTACCGTCGTTGCTGCTGCACTTAAAGCTACACACATCCCAAAAAGTCTTCGCTTCCCTCGCGAGCCAATCAATCGAAGCAGCTGCGGCTTGACTTGTGGCTGTATCTGTAACTGCGGCTAATTGTTTTAACCGCACATTGTTTATTTATTATGCGAGTCCGAACAAGCGCAAACACCATTTACACACACACACACACTACTATAAACAGAGAACATACTCAAAGTCTAATTAAAGCGCTATGCATATTAAATTAGACGACGCCCAGCATCGCAGCCGGTGGCAGCGACGGCGCAGTCAGCGTCAGCGTCAGCGTGTGGTTGCATCTGTTCAGTGGTTGCCTCATGTCATTGCCAAATGGCCTGTCAAATAAGAAAACAGTTTGTCCAAATGTTACCGTTGCGACAACAACCCAACAAAGTTTGACATTTTATGATGGGACCACAGTTACAGTGGCCTCCCAGCACAATTCCAACCACCATCATCAACTCAACTGAGCCACCCACCAACCCGCAACCCAACAGCCAACACACAGCCCTTTTGCCTGTCAATTACATCAAAATTGTGAATTGTTCTCGTTATGCATTTGACATTTTCGAGTCAATATAAAACGAAAATAACTCACGCACATGCACACAGCATGTTTTGAGGAAGGAGGCGAGACAATCAACTATGGCACACAACAATAGTCGAACATACCTTTCTTTTTTCTCTTGCTTTCCTTTTTTTTTTTTGTTTGTTGGTTTGTTGGTTGCCATAAATAAATAATCAATGAATTTATACCTTTGCCATCCATTCGTAGTACAAATCGACGTATACGTAATATGCAGTACAATTTATTTGCCCTGCAGATGAAAGAGTAATTTGATTTTGTCGTGATTTATCTGGGACTTCACCAGTTGGACAGTTGATAATATATGAGCGTAATAGCAAGCAAGTTTTTCTAATACGATCATATCAAAATAAAAGTGATGGTATTTCATACAAAAGGCAGATAAATTAAATAATCGAGAAGTATTTCAAACATTTTATTTATTAGCAATATTCTGCTTTGCCAATTGTGATTTAAAATAAATGAATTGCAAGTGTGAATTGACTTGGACTCAAACACTTATTGAAAAGCCATCTAAAATTCAATGTGGTTGGATATTATTCTCACCTAAGGAATTTATGTCAACTGCGCATTGATTTACCTTGCTTTATATTAGTTATTTATTTATTTATTTATTGCTTTTGCTCATTGCCTAATGTCGTGACTAGAATGAAAACTAGTTTTGATTTTTCGATAGGCTAGCGTGACCACACGGCATTGCAGTTTGAGAAAGCATTTAGAACTTCAATAAATAAGAGTGGCAAAGGTGGAGATAGAGGTGAATAGATAAGAGAAAAACGAACAACAACCCAAATAAAGTCGAAATGCACGGCAAGAAAATTCCCCGTTCACATAAATTGCCAAACCGAAAACAGAGCAAAACAAAAAACAAACAAAATAAAATGACTAGTGGTGAGAAGAAGGGGAGGGAGAAGGAGAAGGAGAAGGAGAAGCAGAGGGAGCAGCGGGAGAACTCGGTGAATAAGTGGTTTGGGTCTGGGGCAGCAGCGAACAAAACGAAGGCACTGCAGAAACTCGTGTTAACTACACATTTGGGTATTTGTGTATTAACACTTTGGCAGTTAGAGGAACAACTGAAGAGCAGAAGAACAGGATAGGACAGGACAGGACCCCGTGAACATCATGGCGAGGCAACGGCACCGACACCGGCACCGGCAATGGGGAATGCTATTCTTGCTCTGCTCTGCTCTGCGTCCAGGCTAAAGTTTAATTGGCTAGTTTAATTGTCAGCAAATGAAAAAATACTAAAATAGAAAAATAGATGGAGGAAAAAAAAAACAAAGAAATTTAATCAAGCAAGGAACAATTGCTGCACACAGAGATGGACGAACACAGAGATTCATATGAATAAAAAGTGCAAACGTTTATTGGATTTAACGAGCTCTCCGTGTTGTAGTCGCATATGTAGCATGTGGTGCAGAGTGCAAAGGGGTGACATGAAAGCACTTTTAGCGTTACCAACGATGGCAGCTTAATTTAAATGTCACCTGCACTAAACAAATACCTGTGCAAAGGATCGCACACACACAGAGGGCAACCCCAACCCCAGTCGAGAGTAGAGCGATGATATTGTTAGTGACACTCTTTCAGCATTAAGTGTGTACATGACAAATATCCACACACACACACACACACACACACACACATATGCACGTAAAAAGACACAGACAAATGCAGACAGACAACTAGATTGGCTGCACTTCAAAAGCCACTCAACATATCAACCAGGTTCAAATTGTAGTTGGCTATATGGGTTGGCAGCTGCTTAAATATTTTGATGAAATTAAAATAAACACAATTGAAACGAACGACGAAGGACATTTGATCTGACGGCGCATACTCGAATCTGTATCAATAAGACCAACACAACAGAAAAAACAAAGAGGGAGCGAACATTATAATGCCAATAAAAATAAATTATTTCAAAGTCCAGCCAGCATCGTTTGTAATCCTCAGTCATTCCATTCCTTCTCCTCTCGCCAGTCTCTCTATTTATTATGTATATTGTGTGGGTAATGGGCCGCGTCTTGTGGCTCATATCATTATGCATCATTAAGTTGATGGCCCGAAAGTACACTGAGAACGACGAGGGGCCACACACTTCGATTTTATAGCCAAGTCCAGGCCATATGTCCCATCGTTTTGAGCGCCTTCTGTGGGCGCTATTAAACGCATATAACTCATCGAACCATATTTTTTTCGCCTTCGGTTCGATTGCAAATTACATAAAGGACATCATACAATTTTATGTGCAACTCAGCGCAAAGCTAATAACTTGATAGTTAGCCTGTCTGTCCAATGATAAGAACACAACCATGACGTAACACACCAAACTTAACCGTTTTTATAACATACTAAATTATTGGTAATTAAATGCGACATGACGTAAACTAATTGATTTTTCGTGTTTTTGCTGAAAGTCTACATGAATGAACGCTTTTGATACTGCCAATACTTTAACATAATTGATTCAAAGCAACTATGAAAACTGCTGTCGAGTGTACTCGACTGTGAGATACCCGCTTAACATTTTCAACAATGCGAAAACGATGCCACATTTCACTGAAATACTCCATATGTTTATACCCGCTACCCATAGGGTAGAAGGGTATTATAACTTTGTGCCGGCAGGAAATGTATGTAACAGGTAGAAGGAGGCATCTCCGACCCTATAAAGTATATATATTCTTGATCAGCGTCAACAGCCGAGACGATATAGCCATGTCCGTCTGTCCGTCTGTCCGTCTGTCCGTCTGTCCGTCTGTCCGTCCGTCTGTATGAACACCTAGATCTCAGAGACTATAAGAGATAGAGCTATAATTTTTTTTCGACAGCATTTGTTATGATTGCACGCAGATCAAGTTTGTTTTAAATTTTTGCCACGCCCACTTCCGCCCCCGCAAATCAGAAAAAATCGAATAACAAGAGTAATAATAAAGCTGGAGTCCCGAATTTTGGGATATACATTAGAAACTATAATCCTTGTGACTTCTGAAAATTTGGTTGCGATCGGATCAAAATTGTGGAAGTTATTAAAGAAATACTTTTGTATGGGCTAAAACGCCTACTTACTAGGGGTCTCATTTGCTTTGGCCGACAATCTGGTATATTATGCCGTCTATGGTATATTTTGAAAGTTGTACTATACTTAATACCAAAAATATACCAAATATATCATTTGGTATATTTTTAGTATTTTGTAGTATTTTTTGGTATATTTAGGAAATAATACCGAAATATTTTGCTTTTATTCAAAATAGGTAGCGGGTATCTCACAGTCGAGCACACTCGACTGTAGCTTTCTTACTTGTTTTTTTTTGGTATATTAATATTCATATACATTCAATTTATACTATAAATTAATTGATGATAATTTCTAATTCTTATAATTAGAACACTTTATTAGAATAAAATACAATATATTCAGAACTGAATGAATATAATCTTACTAAAAAAAAAAGTACTAATTAATTTTAGTTTTTATACTTTAACAAATTCAAAAACGAAAACAAAAAACAATTGAAGAAACATATTAATCAAAAATCATGAAAAGAAAAAAAATAACATAATAAAAAGTTATACATTTTTACAAAGAAAAATGTCGTGAATAGTTGAAGTTTTTGTTCCTATACAAATTAGAAAAAAACGGAAAATAAAATTGCTAAACCTCAGGAATACTGAAAAATGCAATATACTCGTGATACGAAAGAAAACGCAAACTTGCCACCGAAACGTAAACGTAAATCGTCTCAGTAAGACAAATTACTTAGTTGCTAAAGTGCAACTATATTTGACACATCTCCCAAGCGGTTGGCAAGTTAACGTAAGTGCTTACGTCATAGTGTGCACAACTGTACTTTGTTGCTGCTGTTGGTGCTACTGCTGCTAGTTAGCAAGTGTTTTGCTGCTGCTGCTGTTTTACTTTTTTCCATCAAGCTATAACTTTCCATCTTTGCGTCAAGTTTTTGGCACATTTGTTTGACAAATTGTTTTGTTTGCGCCGTCGGACGTCACCAATCGATAGAGAGAGACAGAGAGAGAGATACACAATATACTGCAAAAGTCAGCGTATATATTACGATAGATATGGAGTTGTCGGGTTGTGGGCAATATAAACACAACAGCGGGTAATCGTTACTGTTCTTTCTGTAACCGTAACCGTAACCGTAACAGGACACACCCAGAAAAAAAACGAAAACGCAAAAAAAATTAACTAAGCAAAGTAGTTGTCACAGCAACCGAGCATTTTGTGAGCTTACGCTGTCAGCTAAATAAATATAAATAAAATTCTATATAGCGCATAGTGAATATTGGGGCTTACATAAGTATGCAGTAAACCATGGCTGGCATATTCCTTGTATATACATACATATATACATATATATTAGATTGACTACAATTTCAATTTCTTTATTTTCCTCTTTTTCTCCTCCAGGTAAGTCGCAATCGATGTTTGAAGCTTCTAAGACGCTTGCTCGTTTGGTTATAAAATCAAAGTACGTACTTCTTTTTGACACCAACTCGCGGCCATACATACACATACACATACGCACACACACACACACACACACAGTGCCAACAATGGCGCCATTAGAGACGTCTGAGGTAGTGAGATGAAATCAATAAAGTCAAACGTATCCTGCTGATAGCTGTTTAATGTTTACAATATGTCTTTATTTCTTTTTCTTTCTCTCCACTTCTCAATTCGCTATCCTTCGCTTCGTTTCAGTTCCCTGCCCACCCCCATGGGCAAGATACTTTTGCCTTTGACTTTACCTTGAGGCCAGTCGCCTGAGCAGTCGTTGCCATTGGCAATTCTCAGTCCTTGCATTGGTCCTTTCAGCTATGCAAAACGGTTTGATAATACCCAGCGTTATGGTCTTGCCCAGCAGCTGCAGTTGTTATGATAGCAATATTCCAAAGAATGAAGGGAGTGGTGTTGTGTGGTGGGGGGACTATGGGAATATGTGGAATAAGCGAGGCGGCGACCCCATCGGGGTCTCTATAATGCCAAACAATTTAGTGCAGTAGCTGCTGGTGTCGCCTGACAAAGGTAACCTCCATTATCCGATTTGCATTTAGGTTTAGGTTGAATGCGCTCAAATGTGCAATTCAATTTAAGCAAACAAACAGTCCGAAGGGGAGCAGGGAGCACCGGCAAAGCGGAGGTGCAACAGCAACAGTAACGGTAACAGTAGCTAACTCAGAGTTTCGGCATGCAGTTAACCAGAAAAGCAGCGCAAAAAGCAGCTTAGCTCCAGGGGCCAACTGCACAGAGTAAGAGGGATAACAAGAACGAGAGGGGAGAGAGATCCAAACAGCAGCAGCAGCAGAAACAACAACCAAAAAGGGTCGCATAAAAAATTCAAAGTCAGTGAAACGCAACTTAAGCTTTTTTACACTGGTTACCAAGTGCAGAGGAGGGAAACTGAATGGAAAACTGGAGTGGGGGCTAACACAAAATCGGGATAAACACACATGTACAACAGCACACACACACACCCACACACACACAGCCAGTCTGGTGTAAGAGGCGGAAAAGCGAAGCAGGATGTTGGCACATAAGCAAAGTAGATTAAACACCGCAAAACAGGCGCTCAATGAGTCACATGCAAAATGCCAGCACACAAAGTTGAGATTTTCTCTCCTCTCTTTTTTTTTTGGTTTTTTGTTTTGGCTGTTTTCCTCTTTTTGCTCTGCTTTTGGTATTTTATTTTGAAGTCATCAAAGCCGACAAAGTGCGCTTAAAAATGTCAAAACAAACCAGTCAACGGTTCATCTGTATAAAGAGTGAACGAGTGTGGACAGAAGTAAGAGTTCTATGTGGACAACCGCAATGTGCAAACAGTTGGAAAATCATTTCAGCAGCAGTTTTGTGCACAACTTTTTCCACAAAAAAAAAAAACAAAAAATGCACAAACTAACTTTGTTGCACACAAATATTTAAATTATTTCTAAATCGCAAATAAGCTTGGACTTTATTTTAAATATGATACGTGGCAGAAAGAGAGATAGAGAAAGAGAGAGTGCTTTGCTCGTTTTTAATTATAATGCATAACAGTTGAAATCATGTACAATTGGCAAGATTAAAGGCTTATAAGTGATTTCATTATGCATTTTGAATGAAATTATCGCAAAAGGAATGAGAATTCACATAGTATCAATCATGTCAAAGGCCAAGCATAGAGGAATTGGCTTCTTCTTTAATAATTTACTAAAGCCTCAATTACTTTCCTTTTGCATTGCAATCGCTGTGGGATTTGTTGTGCGTTCAATATTCAAATTGAATTTGTGTGCTTGACACTTGTTAAATAATACATGAGAGCAACTAATCTTTACGGTAACGAGCATAAATTTGCTGCTCTGCCACACAATATGATTGTGTTGGGGTTATGCAATTTATAGATGGATGGCAAATATTTGTGTAAACGCCATAACAATTATTATTGACTATAATCGAAATTCAACATTCGGTATGCATGCAGTGCGAATTAAGCAATTGTCTGCCTACGCAGATACATATAAATATTAAATATGCATTAGCTTAGCTTCACTTGGCTTCCCCCCAAACACACACACACACACACACACATACACACGCAGCAGACTCCATAAAATTTGCAGCGCGCGCCCATTTGTATGCTATACTTTTTATTTCATAATGCTCCCTTGCACAACCTCAACCCTAACCTCAACCTCAGCCTCAGCCTCTGCTTTAACCTTAGACTGAGCCACGTGGCGCCGCAATGTGTTAAATTTTTACAGTTGAATTTGTTATTCGCCTCTCTCTCTCTCTCTCTCTCTCACTTTATATGTGTGTGTATGTGTTGAGTAAATTTGAATTTGATTGAATAGCATGTGACACAACGGCGCCCAGCTCGAGGCTGCTCCTTTTTACCTGACCCTCTCTCGCATCCTTTTGATGCTCCGCCTTGCGTAGTCCCTTTTCCTCCCCCTCCCCCGCCAACACGCAAGTGCTCGCTGCTTTCACCTTTTCGTCGATTTCGTCTGCAGTTTAGATAACGTTGAACGGTGCGCATCATTTGGCGCCCAGCGCTCCACTGCTTACTTTGCCACACGTCTTGTGGAAAGGCGCATTGCGTCTCATCTTGTCAAATGGTTTTGTATAGATTCTGCCATCCCTGCCAAACTTCCTCCGCCGTTCCTCGGCGTTCCGAACAACACTAACCCAGGCCAGCCTTTGTGAGTTTTTGTGACAGCTTGTTAGACGTGGCGTGTATTCTAGTTTGCCACGGGAAAGGGATGCGAATGCGGAGGATGAAGTTAAAGATGGAGATGGGGATGGCGATGGGGATGCAGATGGCGACGACGGGGAAGTGGCACTGGCAAAGCATTGTGCAGCAAGCTGACAACGATGAATGTAAGCGATTTATTTTATGATTTATTGCTTACACTCATTGTATTCGCAGCCATGGATTTGCAATACATACACAACAGTCATATGTATCTATATAACTAAGTGTGTCGCATGTCGGTTGTAGGCGTCGCTGTTCATGAATATATATATATATATATATATGCTCGGAATTTGTTTGTCACATTGTTAACACTTGCAAATCATTTGGCAATTGCGATTTTCCATGCGGAAATCCATTAGAGCAACAAACGGAAAAACCCGTTTCATTAAGAATCGAACTTCACTTTAAGTCATTTTACACAAAACTCTTTAATTCAAAGAATAAAAAAAAAAACATTTTAATTTTAATTAATATTTATTTATCCAATTAATTTATTGCACTTATTTCAAAGAAAATATAAAAAATACTTTACTATAACAATGAATATGCCCGCTGTAAAATGCTGACAAAAAAAAAGAAACACAAGACTGAATGAAACATTTAAAAATTTAAATTCAATCAAGTGTCAAATTAGTGCGGATTTTTAATTTAAGCGTCCCTTTTTTTTATTGCCATTTTGCTCATAAATAAAACATGCACCTGCCACTCAATTAGGAACCCTGTTTGCAGACTCTGAACCCAAATGGACTTAGGAGGTGGGGGCGTGGGGTGCAATATGTGGGCGTGGCACTGCCGAAGTGCCAAGAGTTACAAATCAAAATGTATAAAACATGCAATTTGTTTGCCAAAAGTCACGCGTAGCTTACGACCCAAACTTCTCCAGGGACAAAGGCTAGAGAAAGAGAAAGAGAAGAGAGAGAGAGGGAAAGAGA
This sequence comes from Drosophila niveifrons, assembly GCA_035046325.1. Classification (NCBI taxonomy): domain Eukaryota; kingdom Metazoa; phylum Arthropoda; class Insecta; order Diptera; family Drosophilidae; genus Drosophila; species Drosophila niveifrons. Next base: position 742,156 of record JAWNOC010000041.1, read on the forward strand.
GAGACAGAGTCGAGTTTGAGATAGATACAGAGATATGGATAGAAGGAGAGACACCGAGTATTTGACAGTGTAGAACCCATCAAACTTTATGCAAATGAAGTGTTAAAGTTAGTGAAAAGTGCAAAAGTTAACTAAAAGAGAACTACGCATTTTGTCTTGCTTTGACTCACTCAACCTGGGTGTGATGTTATTTCGATTTGGTATCCATCACAACCTCCTTGAGTGAGCGATAGCAGGATAGAATATCCACTAAGCTAATCAACCGCGAATTATGCAACAAAACTTTTTGCAAAAAAACATTGAGTTTTGAAGTAAAGATTGCTGAAGACAAAAAAAAAAAGAACTTTCAGATGATGATATGATAAATGTTTAAATTAAACAAAAATAATTGTTTGTTCAGAAACTAAATGAAAAATAAATTCCTGAAGAAAATAAGTATGTGAATAAACAAATTAGAAGTTAATAATATAATGATATATATTTACAAATTGCATATAGCATATAATAACATAACATGAATATATTGAGAGGATTTTATTTTGGTAATAATGGAATTATGTTAAATGAAAATGTGTTTTTATATAACGAATGCTTAAGTGTTTACTCAATCTTACTAATGGAATCAAATCTCGAGTTGCGACTCTATAATCGCAAGAACTCCACAGTAAAATTTGTTAGATACTCACAGTTGCTCATTTTGGCCATCGAATTGCCAGTTTCATCTCAGGCTCAACGTCGGCAAAGGCCTCGGGACAGAAGTCAAACTGCGTATGCATAATAAAATTTTGAAATGCCAATTTAATAATGCTTAATGGCAAAAATCATTTTTGGTAATAAATTTATAAGCACATCCCAAGCAATATGACGAGGCTGCGTTCGTTCTTCCTTCTTCCTTCCTTCTCCTGCTTATGCTCTCCTCGTCACTGCGGCTGTCTGCGACTGTTTGTGTGTGTGTGTGTGTGCCCTTGGGGCAAGCACTCAAGTTGAAGCTGTAGCGTACTTCTAGGCAGTGGCAAAGAGTCTTGTGGCAAATATTTACCTTTTGGGGGCATGTGAAAATAACATTTGCAATTTTAAACACTTGAGACTTGTCGCCAGCTGCTTGGTAATTTTTCAGCACCATCAATACTCACGTGTGTGCGGGTGTGAGTGTGTGTGACGGTGTGGGTGTGGGTGTGGGTGTCTGTCATTTTTGGCTCACACTAATGACAATTTTCATTTCTATACTCATTTTTTTTGTTGTTGTTGTTTTTGGCTGGTTATTACTCTTGTGGCTACATTGTGATTATTTATTAATTAAATTTGCCATGAGACAGCAGCTAAAGCAAATTCGTTTGTTTTTGTCGTGTGTGTGTGTTGGGTTTTGTGGCTTTTGGCTTTGTGTTCTGGGCTTATGGTTTGCCATGGTGCATACTATGTTCAGTCCACACACACACACACACACAGTACATAGCTCTGGCCTATTATTTGTCGACTTAGACCTGAGACCTAAGCTTTGCTGCGTATGAGTATTTTTTTTAAAGCATTTTATTGACTTTATTCATACCCTTTTCGTTTATTTTCTGCTCTTTTTTTTTCCTTTCCACCTTTGGGTCTCGGGTCCTTCTGGCCAGCACCTAAATATTTTATGTGCCCACTTGGTAGCTCAAGCGTAATTATCTCATGTCGTTTCTGGACAGTTGCGAGTTATGTACGGCGAGGAAGACAGGTGTTCAGCTCCCAACTACCAACTCCTATGTTAGCTCCTGGCTCCCAGTTGGCTAAAGCTGCGATAAATTCTAGTTAAAGCGCTTATAAACAGAACCTAAAAGGATAAACATTACTACACTAAGAATTTGTCAACTAAATTATGCTAGTTAATGTGCTGCATTCTTAATAATTTACAGCAAATGTGAGAAGTTGTTTTCTCCTTCGAATATATATCTCAATTTTCATGGAAGTAATAATAACGTTGAATCTATGTTGACCCCTTTTTTTTTCTTTGGTATCGAGAAATCAAAAGCCGTTGTCTGCCTCTCTTCAGTTGCCCGAATGTCAACATTATGCCAATCTGTGACAGCCTATCTCAGCCATGTCACAAAGTATCCTCCACACGTATTTTTGATTAAAATTGCAGGTAGTAAGAGTGATGTGTGTGTGTGTAAGTGTGCGAATGTGTGTAACAACTGCTGCCTGGTCTGGTTTGGTTGTCTGGCAGCAACGATTTGTTCGCCCTTCGTTACCAATTGATTGAATTGAGCACATCGAGCCATGAAATGTTTGCCCGACGGCTAACAACTAAATCACCGTTGGCAGCTTTTGCATGTTTTTTCAGTCTAAGGAAAACGTCAGCCAAGTCATTGCCTTCCAAAAAAAAAGAAAAAACTCTTAAAATGGTATTTGAATATGCAATTGTATGCAGCTATAAGATACCACGTAATTCCAAGAAATAATATTTATATTATTAGAGATATTGCTATACTTGATATGATCTTTTAAAGCACTTTTGAGAGAATAACATTCATAAAAATTCGACTTATTTTAGCGTTATATCAGTTTCAAGTAATTTTAAGACTTTAACTACCTTCTGAGGCTCAAGAATGCTGAGTATTCTGGAAGATGGCGTAATAGAAAATGCCACTGGCCGCTTGCAAGCGAAGACAACTATAGCATCGGTGGCAATGGTGGCATCCGTGGCATCGGCGGCATCGGTGGCGTTGACTGCGGCGCATTTTGCAATTTTTCCCCGAATCGCATAGATTTTTCTTCTTGCCAGAGAGTAAGAGACAATTTCGTGCACATTTTCGCTGGGATTTTTTCCTATAAACTTCCGTTGAAAGTTTCTCTGGGGTTTTTTTATTTTCATTTTCGTTTTCATTTTATTCTTATGCTTTTGGTTTTTGGTTTTGTTGTCAGACAGCTATCGAAAAAGTTTTGTGCAATGTTTGCCCATGAGCGTAGCGAACTAACAAAATGAGTTTATTTTTTGCTTAATTTCGCACAAATTAAAAACGTCGATTCCGGCTCAGTAACGGCTCCAAAAATATCACGAGAATTGAAAATAAAAAAAAATGCGCAAAAAGAATATAAGAAAAAGTTGAAGATGCGTGCGTTTGCCTGGAAACAGCAATTTTTCGTCGTCGCCCTGGCGAAAACTTTTTAACAGCACTGTATGCCAGCTATAAATACTCCCAGTATGTATGGGTGTGTGTGTGTGTGTGTATGTGTGTGTATGGTTCTATTGTGTAGGTGTGTTTGTGTAAATTACATCATTTTTGTTATTAAGACTTTTCCTATATATCGTATGGCCATTTCTTAAAAGTCAATTTCATAAACTAACTTGGCTCATCAGACATTCAATGAGTTGCCAAAGTCTTTAATCCCAAGGCCTAGACTTAAATAAAAGTGTAAAATGTGCCGATTTCCAGGATATCAACAATGATTCGAATTGTGATATTCGCTTAAATATATTTATATTATTGAGTGAAATATGATATAATATTTTACTAATTGCGACCATCAAATTCTAATACTAAACAATTTGTTGAAAATTAGAGTTTTAAATAGAAAAGTGCTTTAATTTTAAATTGCTTTGATATTGAATAGGATAAATATTGAAACAGGCTCCATGGAAGAAGCATTAGTTGCGTACACATTTTTAATAAAAGAAAAGCAGTATGGTGCTCTTGAGATTTACCAAATTTTTACAATCAAAAGTCGTGACTTAAAATTAAGCTTTCTATTCGATTTTTTTTCGATTTGCGGAGGTATAGGCGTGATGTCAAAATAAACTGTATATCATATAATGACTTTTTCTATCCGATACTTAAATTTTTAAGAGACATAAAGTTATGATGATGGTATTGGGTATACAAATGCCACCCGCAGGATCTCCCCAAAAGAATTGTCGCTTGATAAAAATTTACTCAATGGTGATTATCTTGTTATTAAATTATTAAATTGCTAAATAGTTATTGTTGCTCATCTTGAGCCGCTAAATAGGTGACACTTAACCAGTTTTAATAATTATATACGAGCAGCAAGAAATGTATAAATATGTAGAGTTTTAAATTATATGACTTCGCCTTGAATTCGTTGCCATAATGAATATAATAAAAACAGTTGCAAGTTGTATACTGCAGTTGGAGTACATAGCAACATAGTATCCTTGCTTGTCTCGTTGCCCCTTTCACATACATAGGTCAGCCTATGAAATGTAGCAAATGGAGTCGCGCAGCCATTTGGCTAATTGTTCGGTTTGTTTTACGTGTAAGGCAACAAATTGGCCAAAACACACGTTTGCCAACAGCCAAGCACAGCACAACACTGTTGTCGTAGTAGACGTCGAGGTAGTTGCGACTACCATTGGCAATGACGTGTCCTCAGTATGGGCTCTCGTTTGCAGTTAGCGAGGCGGGTTCATAATAATTTAAATGCTCGGCACACAAAGTGACATGGCAAAGACAAACAGAGGTCAAACCGAGAGGCTCCTGCCTGCTGCAGTTGCAGCTGGAAATGGCTACGTGACAGGACACAGTGCAATGGGTCGCATTTAAATCCGAGCGCAGTAGCAACAAAATTAGCACGACAAAGGGACTCGTCAGGAAGGTGGCAAGAGACGGAGCAGCATGATGAACGAACGGAGACGGAGATGGAGAAGGAGAAGAAGTTGAAGGGGTCGCAAAGTAAAACTGGTTGTAGTAGTGCAGTTAATTTGCCATTGCGAAGCAACAACAACATGCTTTGAGCAAATAACAAACGAGCCACATCGCAAGCATAGAGTACTAAGCAAAGCTGAGCCTTCATAGCCCCTCCCCGCCTCTCCTGCTGCTGCTGCTGCTGTTGCGACATTCTCACTGTAAGGACAAACGGATCAACAACTAAGCAAACAAATGGCGTTGCAATTGAGCACGTTTTGGGCAAAGCGCCGGAATCACAGTCGAAAGTCGTAGAGCAGCCCATGGAAATGAACTGCGGCATGGAAAAACAGAACAGAGTAGCAGACGAAACTGGACAAAACGAAACAGGACAACCGGACACTTGTGTGTGCACACAACACGCATGTATAGGTCAGGTCAAGTGGCTATGCGGCAGACTCCAATCATTTGTGCCATACGTGCGGCTAATGATGTTGCAGTCAGATTCAGATTGAGAATCAGCCTCAGGCCACTTTGCCTTCAGATGCAGATTGGGATTCAGTTTCAGGTTCTGTCTTTGACTCTCGCCTCTCGACGTGTCAGCAGCCAATGGTCCATTTGATTGGAAAAACTACAAAACGAAAAACGCTTCCACCCGCAAACAAAATAAGAAAGTCCACTTAAGTGAAACGATCATGTGGGTGTGGTTCGCAAGTGGTTAAATGCCTCAATGCATGTTGACAAAACACGCATACGCACTGTAAGCCAGCCGCAAATGAGAAACTACGCGCAACAGGACAAGACAAATATAAAAAAAAAAAAATGAAAAAAAAACTAGAAAAAATAGAAGAAGTCAAGCCAGGCAGTACAGCAATGACAAAAAGGAGTGCAAAAAAATGGGAAAGGCAAAGCAAAAAAAAAAAAAAAAATAGATGTGAAATTAAGAAACCCAGGACACTAGCCAGCAGCAGCTGTCCAGGCCTGGGGATTTTATGTAAACCACACACACACACACACACACAGAGAGGAAAAAAAGAGGAGGAAAACTTTTTGCTTTAGTAAAGAGCAACAGACGTGGCCCTGGCTACAATGGCATAAAAGAAACATAACTAATTTGCATAAAATGTTGAAACACGTTGGAACAAACAACATGAGAAGAGTGCTCTGCGCTGCACGGCAAATATGCTAGGGATAGCAACATGGCAAGATAGGTAACAGACCGGGTCTAAAAACTTCTGTCCAAGCGGAAATCGAGTAAAAGTCGTAAGTGAAGAGTTGCGGTACAAGTTGGGTTGGGTCTGAGCTTGGGACTCTCCCCTCTCTCTCTCTCTCTCTCGGCCTGTGTTTGCCTTTCAGGTAAATTTGCAGCCAACTTTGGCACAAAATTTCCAAAAATAGTAAACTAAGTGACAGTTTTACTCCCCATTTTCTCCCCTTGTATATGTAGCAAACAAAATAGTATATTTTTGCATCACAAAGTGAAAGTTATGTGTGTGTGTGTGTGTGTGTGTGTGTGAGTTCGTTGCTTGAGGTAAGGACTGTAGTCGCCTCATATTAGCGGTTTGTATCTTTTGCAACATGACCATGTTGAGACAAAGTTGTAGGCCAAAATGTCAGCGAACAATGTGCAAGGATAGAATGTTATACAGTGTGAGCTGAGTCTTGGCATGCACTTTGAAATTTGATTTTCACTTCATTTCAACTTAAAGGATTCCTACTTCAATATATTATCCTTTTGTGACGTAGTGTCAATTAAATTTCAAATCAATAAAAAGCTACAATTCAATTGAAAAAAACAATTGCACAATTATTTGACAAATTACACAGATTGTAAATAATTTAATAACGTTTCGTGTCCATTTATTAAATCTATCAGGACAATCAAAGCACACAAATAAAAGTTTAAAAACATCTATTAATTTTGACATTTTCTTTCTTTTTACAGTTTGGTGAATCAGTCAATGCCCGATGCTGACAAAATTCGCATGAATTTGGCCAAAGCATTGAAAGTGTGGGAGAACAATTCGAAGTTGACATTTCGTGAAGTGTACAGCGATCAGGCGGATATCCAGGTTCTTTTTGCACGGTGCGTATAGTATACACAGCAAGGGAATGGAGGAGGGAGGCCTTGGACGGGAGGTGGGGTAAATCATAAAAAGAAAAATCGTTATGTAGTGCCATAAACCTTGTGCACCATGGGCAAACACATAAAATTGCACTTAAAACCAGGCAACGATAAATAATCCAAGTATTAAACCATGAAACCGATGATGATGACGATGACGACAACCAAGTGAGAGAGAGGGTAGTAAGTGCTGCATGTTCCCCATGCTCCAGGGGTGTGTGTGTGTGTGGGTGCGTGGGCTTGTGCTTGTGCCATAACCAATTTCAAATCAAAGAGTTTATGCTGTTTTTATATGCCAGTAGATGAGTATATAAGTACCGCGTATGTGCACATAGACAGCTCGTAATTTCAATGCCATTGCATTGACTAATCAACGGCCTGTAGTCAGTTAACTCTATAAACATAACGAGGTTTCATTCTATTCTATTCTGCAGACGCGATCACGGCGATGGCTATAAATTTGATGGACCTGGCCAGGTGCTGGCCCACGCCTTCTATCCCGGCGTTGGGCGTGGCGGCGATGCGCATTTCGATGCAGAGGAGATCTGGGAATTCGATGCCAGCGGCGATGATAGTCGAGGTGAGTCTGTCTGTCTGTCTGTCTGTGTGTTTGTTTGTGCGGTTAGCTCAGTAAATGAATGCATAATTTAATTACATTAGATAATAATAATAGTAATAGATAATAATAATCACGACCAGCGCTGCTGCTGCTGCTGCTACTGCGGTCACAACGCGGCTAAAAAGCTGCGGGTAAATTGCAGGCGCCAAAACCGCAGGCAACCCAAAGGGGGAAAATCAATAAACGTTGCATACGCAACGGCGCATTGCCGGAACCTCAGAACAACAAATGAGCAACTGGCGCCGACGGACTTTCAGTCGCAGTCGCAGTCGCAGTCACAGTTTGTCTGTTTGCCATGTGGCCTGGCGGCCTGCATGTGTTTTGTAATTTACCGCTATAAATCATGACCCTAGCAACAGCAACAGCAACAGTAAAAAGCTCCACCAAACTCTCAACCCCCACTCCCCAATGTGAAAGACAAACCCCTGAACCGCACTCCTATCGACAAGCTCAACCCAATGTCGACGTTTTTAATGGTTTTTAATGCCAATAAAAAATTGTCAGCATGACGCGCGACTTTGGCAAACGCAGCAATAAGCATTTTTCATACCCTCTAGCCATAAAGCGAGCGTAGAGGGTATATTCTGAAGTTCTTCGATATAAGCACACTCTAATTGATTCGTTGTTCTTCAACAAGAGAAATAGAACTAAGACATACTAAAGAATAGTTGTTAGTCAAAAATCTCGAAATGTACGCAGAAAAACTAAAATTCTCGCAGCTTTAACCTTTGCGTCTTGTCTAGGTTAACTGTAAGTCGAGCACAGCGGTAAAATGCCTTCTTACTACGTGTTTTTGCTTTCTGCAAAATGTTGCAGCGACGCCATTTTTATGCCACTTACAAAGTCGTCAAGGCGACGGCGATGCCTTTGTGTCAGTCACTCTTGCCATTAACCAGTCGCATTTTCATTGCGTTTTTCAGGCACCAACTTTCTGAACGTGGCCCTCCATGAACTGGGTCATTCCCTGGGCTTGGGCCACTCCTCGGACCAGAATGCGGTCATGTTTCCCTGGTATCAGAACAACGAGGTGGATGGCAAGTTGCCTGATGATGATCGTAATGGCATACAGGAACTTTATGGGGCCAAGGAAAAGGTTTGGGGTCCTTATCGGCCACAAACCACGCCGAGCACCAGCACAACAACAACGACAACAACAGCGCGCACTCTCACATACTATCCCAATTACTATCCCAGCAATTATCCAAATCGTGATCGCACGCGAGAACGGGAACGGGAATGGGAACGGGAACGTGACCGTGAACGCGAACGTGAGAGGGAGCGGGAGAGAAACCGGGAAATCGAATGGAATCGAGCACGGGAGCGAGAGCGCGAACAGCGAGAGAGGGAGCGAATTCAACGCGAAAGGGAACGTGAACGAGACCGCGAACGCATGACAACAACAACAACAAGAACAACAACAACTGCACGACCAACAACAAGAACAACGAGAGCAACAATGCCAACGAGAAGAGCGTGGTCAGGACAGCCGTATAGACCTTACAACTATCCGAACGCCCAGCAACCGAACAAGCCACACAAACCCCACAAACCACGCAAACCGAAGCCGGACAGTTGTATGACCAGCTACGATGCGATTTCCATGATTCGCAGTGAATTATTCATCTTCAGAGGACAAGTAAGCGTCGAGTAGCGAATAGATAATGCAGTGTAGTAACCTAACAACCACCTTTCTCTATTAACAGTTCCTTTGGCGTATTGGTGCCAACGGCTTGTACAATGGATACCCAACGGAAACACGTCGTCACTGGGCCGCACTTCCTGAGGACTTTAACAAAGTTGACGCTGTCTTTGAGAATCAGCAGCGACAGATTGTCTTCTTTATCGGTAAGCGCAATATGCATATATTTATTAGCTATATCTAACTAAATATGTTTACTCGCAGGCAAGCAGTATTACGTCTTTGATTCGGTCACCTTGGTGCCAGGTTATCCGCAACCGTTGACCACATTGGGCTTGCCTCCGACACTTAATCAAATAGATGCGGCATTTGTCTGGGGTCACAACAATCGCACCTATCTGACGAGTGGCACCTTATACTGGCGCATAGATGAAAACACTGGCAAGGTTGAACTCGACTATCCCAGAGATATGTCCATCTGGGCGGGCGTCGGCTATAATATCGATGCCGCATTCCAGTATAAGAACGGCAAGACGTATTTCTTCAAGAACTTGGGCTACTGGGAGTTCAATGACGACCGCATGAAAGTGGCACATGCCCGACCCAAATTGTCGTCTCGGATGTGGATGCAGTGCGCCCGCAGCATCAACGATGTGGACGAGGAGCAGCGTTGGACATCGCCGTTAGTGTCGGGCACCAATGAAACTCTAGAAAACAACGCAGCAAACAGCCCACGACGAAAGCATAGTCTAATTGTCTCAGTGCTGCTGCTGCTGCTCACATGGCGAGCCTGGCTTAGTTAAGATCTAGCTTTTAGCTTAGCTGTAGCCAAGCTTCAACTGAATGCTTACAATTTCCTTCCTCCTCTCATTCAAATGCAAACTGACTAGTAAGTGTCTACACTTAATTCCATTGGAATTTAGAATGAACTTCATGTCGAGCCGCGACTGTCAGACAGCACAACCCACAAGGCGGACTAACAAACCATTCAAGAGCTAAAACTTTGAATTTTCTTTCGAAAATTGTTCGCTTTCAGATATAACTTGCCAATCGTGCATGCAGATACCATCTATTTGGCCGAATAGCAGGATTGTATAACTGCATCTACTTATTTAATAATGAACTTTATAAAATTCATATAAACAAGATATAAACCTATGAGTTATTAAGCCATACATAAGTACATAAAAGAAACACAATTGATTACTTCTCAGCCGCAACTGCCTTCTAATTAAGTACAGTATTGCTTCATAAGGACGAACAGATTGGTCCGAGTCTAAGCAACTATAAGCTGCCCGCATTTTGTATTTGATTTGAACATAAACATTTCTAATTGTTTATATTTAAATAATGTGATATTATCATAAATTTGTTTGTGTGCGATTGTAATAATAAAAATTCAAGAACTCAAGATAATCCACAATCCACAATTTGAAATATAACAATTATTTTAAATATTTTGCGTTAGTATTAGCTATATAAATACAATACATTTGTAAATTTATACTTAAACAAACAAAAAAAAAATACACATTTAAGTTGGCAATATCTTTTTATAAATTTTTATAAAATAAAACAAAATTTGCGAAAGAAAAAATTTGCGGTTTTATTTCATTATTTAAAGTTGTCACGAAAATTGTTGTTGATACAAAAATTAGTTTTACTTAATTTCAACTCCATTTCCAACTTAGATTTTTATTGTTACTAAACTGCATTAAAACCACAAATCATTGCGTATGCTTTAAAGGTAACGTCATATAATTAATATAATTGACATACATAAAATTAGTGATTACGTTAATCATATAATATGAAGTTAGTTCCACTTAACCACCGCAGATATTTGTTTTTATAGATATATGCATTTCAATTTTTGATTCACCGTTTAGGAATGACAACAAACAAGCATAAAATAAACTTCTATATTGAATAGAATACAAATTATGTACTGAGAAAAACAAGAAATTATCAAGTCTAAAGTCTAAACTAGTCGTCGAAATCAGTTGCATGTCAAATGAGACACTAGAGTTCATTGTGCAAATTCTATATGTCACATTTCTCTAAAACCGGTGACCAGAATATCATTGAAGATTTGACGAAACCTGTTTCTTTCAATGAAGTAAAAGTAAAAAGCAACTTTTGAATGTGAATTAGAAGTGAATAGATATAATTGAGTATGCTTGACTGTGAGATATCCATTAACAAATTTTAGATAATAAAAACCATTTAGTATAATCATAAAAACTATACTTAACAGCAGCTCTTTGGACTACTAAAATTTCTTTACTTTTATGACGGGATATTTATCGAATTTCCAGGAAACATTAAGATTACATTTAGATTCCAAATTCAAAATTATTGTAGTTCTTCAGAAGGGGCATAAAATAATGACGCACCTCATTAGTCAAAGTTATCAAATTTTTTTTGTCATCACAAACGCCAAAGGAAAAGTTTATAAATTAAGGACATCGTAAAGTATATATGTATATTGTTGACAATCAAAGTTATTTTAGATAAGCTAGTCCTTTTTCAATACAAAAAAAATTCTGCATAATCAGATAATATAATATAGGTCGTTTATCTAATGGATTCGAACCATTTTGGTGTTATAAAATAAATAATACGGTTCTTTTTCCACAATGACGTGTCAAAAACCGATCAAACCCAAATACGTGCAATTTCGTTTGCTTTATTTGTGCAAATATCTAACATAAAATATAGCGATAAGTGATGATAATTTGTTGTGCTATGTAAAAAGCGAAACCCCGAGTGAATACTAAAAAAAAAACTACACAACACAGATGTATCATGTTTAACGATAATGCCCTTATCTGGCTATATAGACAGGTAAATGGAAATACTTTAGATATCTGCCTCTAGCTGATAAATGGGCCCAGAGACAGTATTGATAGTGCTGAGGAGTGAGAACAGATGTTAAGTTTAACAGTCAGTTTGAATATATTAACTGAGACGTCGCCCATTGAATTGATAACTGAATAATGAGCGTTTTTAGTATTCCTTACATTGTCTTATCTTATCTGGGGTTAAGCACTCATTACAATCGCTTCCGTATAGACCAACAAGTTCAATTCTCGCATACGGTTTGCTGCTCTTCGACTGACTCTTGCAGTGACAACAAATGTCATTAGTCTATGCGTCATAGCACGCCGTGACGAAACGAAAGAGTCCGCCGCCCCCATTCCCAGAGCGAGTCCCCAGTCCGAAAATGAATCCGATTCTGAGTGCGAGTGTCAGTACAAGTACCCACACAACAGAGATCCAAAAACGGTAACGACCATGCCGAACCGGTGACAGTCGCGTACAGACCACAGGCGAGTTGAGTTCAGTAGTTAGTGGTTCGATATTTAAATACGTAGCGCAATCCGACGTGAATATTACGCCTACCCAATTATATGTGCATATATACAACAAAAATATACTACTTGCCTCCATCTGCTCTATATATATATCATATTAAATTGAAGACAATTGTGAGTAGAGGTCGAGCGGCACGAGAATTAAACTAAGCATTGTGCCACATTCTAAAGTCAAGCCAAGGCCCACCTTATACGGTTGATAGCGGTTTACACATTACCAGCCATTTGTCACAGTGACTTAGCCGTACCCAAGCCCTGAGATAGTTGTACTGCTATTGTTATCTATCAGTGTTTGGTATTTGCCCAAGGGTTTGCTCAAATCTATGACAAATCATTTGGCAAATGGTGCATTTGCGTTAACTGGTAGCCTTAGACCATATCTAATCGACACAACAAAACACAGCACAGCACAACACGACACGGCACGGAATGGCAAATGGCTCCGGAAGTTGACTATTGAAAGACAAACTTTAATAAATCAAAGTTCTATGTATAATCATATCTATGCAGATAACCGAACCTGCACCTAAACCATGTCGTCCAATCAATCCATCGATGATAATGTCATTCGGCCACTCAGCGCTGAATTGGCATTGAAGGCCCAGCAGGAATTGGGCGAGGTGCCCGATCGCATTCCCGAGGACATCGAAGCACTTCGCACATGGATCGCAAAGCAGCCGCACTTGAAGGCACGCGAAGATGCCCAGTTTCTGGTTGCTTTTTTGCGCGGCTGTAAGTACAGCTTGGAGAAGACCAAATTGAAGCTGGACAATTTCTATGCGATGCGAGGTGCAGTTCCAGAGCTCTACAAAAATCGCTTTGTGGGTGAAAAACAGTTGAACATACTCAAGACGGGGTAAATTCTATAGCGCTGGAAAATCTGTAACCCTTACATTAATTTGTCTATTTCCTCTTAAAAGCTGTCTGCTACGATTGTCGCAACCTTTGCAACCGGATGGACCACGCATTCACATTTCACGATATGCCCAGTACGATTCCAACAAGTATTCCATAGCAGAGGTGATGCAGGTTAACACTATGCTGGGGGAAATTCAAATACGTGAAGATGACAATGCTATGGTATCTGGATTCGTGGAGATTATTGATATGAAAGGCGTGACAGCTGGTCACATGTTCCAGTTCGATGTGGTGCTGATCAAGAAACTCGCCGTTCTGGGGGACAAGGCTTTGCCGTACAGACCCAAAGGCTTCCACTTTATCAACGCACCTTCCACAGCCGAAAAGGCAATGTCCATTGCAAAGAGCTTGATGAGTGACAAAATTCGCAAGCGAGTAAGTTTTAGCATATAACACTGTTGAGATACTAAGCTAATATAATACATTTCGTTATCCAAAGTTCCATATACACTCCAAGCTGGAGACATTGTATCAACACGTGCCCAAGGAGTGTCTTCCCATTGAATACGGAGGCACAAATGGAAGCATACAGAATGTTGTAGACACTTGGACACAAAAACTGACCGACTACACAGAATTCTTTGAACAGGATGTGGCATATGGTACAAATGAGAAACTGCGCCGCGGTCAGCCAATTAACTCGGAGACGCTCTTTGGCATTGAGGGATCATTTCGGAAACTTGACATTGATTAATTGCATTTCCTAATATTAGCGCATATTTATACAACAAATACAACTATGTATAGCTGCTGAAAAGAACAAAATCAGTTTAAAACACACAACTAAATAGAATGTAATTTAAATTAACAAAACACAGTTGAACTGATTAAAAAATCAAACATAAATGCAGGTTTAAAAATGTCTACGAAGAAACCATTTTGTCTAACATAAGGACTGGGCATGACATCTGCTCGGACTCTGAATCTTAGACCTTAAGCCTTGCTTTGAGCAGCTTGCTGAGGCTTCTTGTTAAAAAATGCATGAGCCAGATCATGATGTGGTTGACTAGCTTCACGTACACGATCTAACCATTTTGCCACCTTTGGAAACTTCTTCTCACTCACAGTGTACTGGCAGAGCTCTGCAAATAATGGATAATCATTGGAGCAAGTTGATATGTAGAATGTTTAAGTCTACTTACTCAGTTGTTCAATGTCTGAGGAACTGAACAAATCCGCAACCGTTAAGTTCGGCCCAAGCAAATAGTCTTTCTCCAACCATAGGCGTTCCAACTGACCGAAACCGGCTTCAACATTTTTTACTAATTTATCAATTTGTTCCTGTTTTGGCTTGGGCTTAATTCCGTTTGCTGGGAAGAGCCAACCATCCCGAAAGTATTGCAAACAAGGTAAACGCAAGTTAAATTGCTGCCATTCCAAATATTCATCAATGCGACCACGTTCTTCCAACGAAGTGGGATACAGCTGCTCGGTTAGCTTTTTTGAATCGGCCAGATAGCTGCAGGATTTATAAATGGTTAAATGTCCAATAATTTTAAGGCATCGTTAACTTACCGCACCATGGCCACGCTCTCGGAGAGATGAAAGTTTCCATCGACCAAGGCAGGAACTTTCTGGAAACGATTGATGCGCTTGTACTCATCAGTCAGTTGTTCCTCTATGAAGAGATTGGACTTTGAATTGCCGACACCAGTAAACAATAATAGGAGCAGTTGAACTTACTTTTGCGCAATGCCACGGGACAATCCTCGAATGGCGTTTTCGCCAATTTTAGCGCAATCCAAAGAGCACGCGATGGCGGAGACAATAAATCGTAATAGTATTTAATTGCTTTAGACATGCTTATGAAATTAATGCAACAATTTGTTGAGCTCTAATGAAATCAGCTGGCATACAAATTTAGCGGCTTTACAACACTGACACTTGTGGTGTGCACCCAAGCTGTTGTCCCTCTCTAACTTATAGTTTGCCGTATATAAAATTAGGCGCCCTACACGATTTCAAATTAAACTGATAATCAAAATCAGTTCAAAACATATATTTCTTAATTTCAGGCAGAAAATGACACAGCATAAATTTTAAGTGTCAATTTGACAACTTCAATGATTAATTGAATTTTTGACATTTTTATCAGCAACCGTACAGCACCACCATCCATTAATATATATTCAGATAGACCAAACCTGTGGCTATGTAGAACTCATAAATATCTGGTAAAAACATATGTTTACGAAATTTCAGAATTTTAAATGAAAAATCATTTTTCTCTTAAATTTTTTCAATTAGTTGTTGCATTTTCGAATCCTTACGGAACTGAGAATATTTTGAAATGTAATACCTACTATAGATAATTACTAGCGGCATTCAATACAAACAAAAATATTTAAAACCTACTTTAAAGTTATATGGCCGAAAAATGTAATTCTTTATGAAATCGAAACTATAACATTTTTCCAGCTCATCTGAAGTTTAAAGTTCTTGCTACATCATAGAGGTGTTGAGATTGATTGCCAAATACTTTGCAAGCGCGAAAATTTCTACTGAAGTAACCAAAAATAAATACTTCATATCGTATAAGGCATAAAAGTGATTTAGTGACTTGTCTTTTTGCCGTTTCCGAAATGATAAATGGGCTTGTAAAGAGTCCCTTTATCAATGAATCAGTAACCTTGTTGCGCCAAAAAGCACATAATGCAAACGTGTATCTATACAAAGCACAGATAATATCGAAACATATAGCCAAGGCTGCGATACGTCATATAGGAGCTTATCAGCTTGCTATCAGTTACAGAAGATAAAGCTTATAAATTACTAGAAATCAAAGAGGTGTCATTTGTTTGGTTTCAGATGTTTTTGTTTTGACATTTAAACAAATTCGTTTTAATTTATTAACGTACTCAACATGGGTCGCGCTACAATACTCGTGTCAATTATATCTGTAGTAAGTATATACTCAATATATATGTATGTGTATATATATATATATTAATATATATATATATATATGTATATATATGATGTATATGTGTAAACTAGTATCAAAAATTAGTAAAAACGACACTTAACTAATGCAAAAATCATCGAAAAATTATATATGTATATGCATTCTGTATGGTATTATGTGCGTCCGCGCATGTTTATGTTTAAAATAAAAGCCAAAAACTTAGCATAGTTTAAGTATAAGTAGAAGACGTTCATAGTGAGCGAAATGTGGCGATAATAAAAATTTGGGCGACTATCCAACCTCCGTCCATGTCTATGGTCGGCACATGTACTACATACATACATACTTTGATAAGAACGACAATAAATTATAATCGACATTCATGAGGTTTTTGCCATTTGATGGCGTTTTTGTTGTTGTTTTTTTAGTGTACATTTTTTTTTCAGTTTTTGTTTTTTTTTTTTGTATCATTGATCAATTTGCTTTTAGTTTCGATGTTATTTTTTCTATGAATTGTTATAAAATATCAGGTTCTGCTATGACCAAAGTTCGCTATAGCGCAGTAGTACTCGCTATACAGATACTTAAATGGGATATATATATATATATATATATATGTATCTAGAGAGAGAGAGATGAGGGTGGTGTGAGGAGAAGTGTGTATATAGTATGTGCATTTGAATATACAATTAACTGCCCTATCCAGAACAATAGCCTCAATCAAAGTTCAACTTGCGAAAGGAGCCCTCTTCTCCGGTGACACCAGACACCAGCTGCGCATTGCGTTGCTGCTCCTTCTCATTGGCCGCGCGCAGCTTCTCATCGACACCGAAACGCTCGTCCTCAGTGAAGTAGGATGCAAAGCTGTTAAACTGTGCCTCGTAGCGGGCCATAGCATCGTTGAGCGAACTATTATCGCCACCCAGCTCCACTGGTAGGTACTCCTTGCCAATAGCTTTCTGCAGCGACTCGACATTGGGATGTATATGCAGCTAAAAGAAGCAAAAATCATTCGTTATGCCATATGCCATTGTTAGAGGAGTGTATTACTCACCAGTTCCTTCTGTTTCATCACATTTCGGATTATGGTGAGCACAAATTGTGTTTCACGCGAGGCGTTCACAATGTGCGTGGCCACTAAATTCGTGGGAATACCATGCTCCAGGAAGGCGTTCATGCGTTTAAACAGGCTTGGATCGAACTGCAGCAGCAATGAATATGGTATTTTGGTGAAATCAATAATCTCAACAACGCCAGCTATGTTCCAATTGTCGTCTGTATTGATCTCGATTTCGGAGCGGAAGGCATGGAAGCGAAAGATGTCAGTGACACTGTGCTTGGAAGTCTCGATATGTCCCATGCGTGTATAGTGAATACGAGGGCCACCAGGTCCAATCGGATTTGGCAACGTAGCGAATATGCTGCATAATATAAAATTGAGAAAATTCCAATCAATCAATTGCAACCAATTTTGATTGATTAATGCTTACCCCGATCTGGCCAGTTCAAGCAACTTGTCATCTACGGATCGACTTTTGAGCAGTCCACGCTCTTTGGACTTGTAGTTGTAGAAGAACACAATGCGTTTCTTGGCTTCTTCCAAGTCCCACAGGCAGAATCGCAGAAATGCAACCAAGAACTGATCATCGGTGCGAGCCTCCAGGTAGTTCTGTTCGTTAATCCATGTGCGGAATGCCACAATGATTGCATCCCTACTGGCTACATCCTCGTTGAGCTCAGAGCGCGCTACGTCTGCCAACTCTGGCGCCAGCTCTCGCAATTTGGCCATAGTCTAGGATAACTGCGAATTTGTTATATCGAAACTTAAAAGATTGCTGTGTGTGTATTGTGTGAATAGACTGTCAAAAAAATAGACTTGTGTACTCTATCTAGGCTGGTGCACGACTAACAGTAAAGTCGGCGCCAACTTGGAGCTTCCCAGACAAGTGTACAGTGCTTGGTGTACACGCACTTAGTGTGGCCATAAGAGGATAGGAGGAGCTGCTATCGTTACCAACGCACACTGTCGCCACCTTAATTTGTATGCTGTCAAACCACAGGTAGCTGATGAAATGTGCAATCGAGAGATTAGCAAGTTGTTTTAAGAGCCTTAAGACTGTAAATCGATAAGCAATCAGGCGGCAATATTCTCAACTATTTAAAAAAAAAAAAAACCATCGGCTGATTGACACTGACTTTTGAAAAGTTTGAAATGTAGCATCCGTATTTAAAACACGATTTTAGATGTTAAAGAACTTTCCAACTTTAAATCTTAGTGAGATGTAGGTAAAATTCACAACAATCTACATAGTTTATGTGTTTTTAATCGGTTTAATTTTATTATTCTGTCAAGAATATATATTTTAGAATATATAAAAATGTAGCACCGTTAAAATTTAGACCACAATTATGTGCAGCAACTGTTAACGTTCACGAATTTAACCGATTTCTGATTTAATAAAAACATTGTCATATACAAAATATTACCTATATATGCATTGATACTGGGGAAAATGATTTATAGTTTAACATCTACTTTTGAAACTTCCATCTTTACTTTGTTGGCTCGAAGATGTTTTATTTTTAGTAAGAATAAATGCATAAAACATCCAATTAAGAAATCAAGCATTCTTTAAAAAGAAATGCACAGATTTGATGTGTTTGTATTCGGAATGACATGAATTATATAAAATAATTTTTGTATTTTTCTGAGTTGTTGATCATCAATTTCTGTACATTTGCAACTATCGCACATGTAAAGAATTTAACCTACTCTACTCATAGGTTTGTGGCCACTGTGCAGCGCTTTTTTCGATAAGATAACACTTAAGGCACATATAACGGTTACGCGGTTCGATTAACAGACGATATCAACAAAACAAAAAAAAACGAAACGGTTCTATTTTTGCGCCTCTTTTTCACCTGCATTTTGCGACGACGCGACATCGATGCTAAAGCCCCTCCCTCGAACACCGATGGCGACCCTTGGCACACAATCGTCTTATCTTTGAACAGCTGCAGTTGGGCTACCATTAACAGTTAATAACCATGATTCTTCGACTTGAGTTGCGTCAATCTAATCGGCGTGTAGTTTGACACTCATCGCAAGACATTAGTGAAGTGAGTTGAGAGCAACAAGAGTGCGTTAGTACCCGGATTCTGGCCAAATAACCCACTATTATCAGGCGTGTGATTGGTCATAAAGGCAGTAGATTAGCGCCAACTGATTGTAGGCGACAGCAGCAGCAGCTGTAGACCAGTTTAGTAGTCGGAGAGTTGCCACGACGCACAGTTGAGACACAGATTATGGCCGAGCTACGTCCCCTCAGCGCTGAATTGCGCCACATTGCCGCAACGGAGCTTAACGAGGTGGAGGAGCGAGTGCCGGCTGATTTGCAGGCGCTGCGGGATTGGATTGCCAAACAGCCGCATTTGAAGTGTCGGCAGGATGATCAATTTCTAATCGCCTTTCTGCGTGGCTGCAAATTCAGCTTGGAGAAGGCCAAGTCCAAGCTGGATAGCTTCCTCACCATTAAAACCATGATGCCGGAGTTGTTTGCGAATCGTGAAATGGACGAACGTAATATTGCCTTGTGCCGCACGGGGTAAGTTTATAAAAATCCATACACAAACTCATTGAAAATCATTCCCAATATATCCACAGTACATATGTGCAACTACCCAAGCCCTTTGGACCAGGCGGACCCAGAATTCAGCTAACAGATTATTCCAAGTTCGATCCCAAGGTCTTCAAGTTAATCGATCTCTTTCGGTACCAGACGCTGCTCATGGAGCGACAGGTGCGCGAGGATGACAATAGCGTCATCAGTGGCTATATTGAAATTCTAGATATGGGCAGCATGAGCCTTAGTTTCCTAGCTCAAATCGATCTTCCGCTCATCAAGAAGATGGGCGTTTTTGGCGAGAAGGCGGCACCTGCTCGAATCAAGGGTGTTCATTTCATCAACTGCCCCAAGGAGGCGGCTGCCCTGCTCAACATGTGCAAGAGTCTAATGCCCGCCAAGCTACAATCTCGAGTAAGTGCAATAAACAGTTCGACTTTTAAATTAGCGTTGCATTACAAAGTAAAAGACAGCCGACAGTTAATTAACTGATTAGTGAAAAATTGCAGTATAAATAGCTCTAATCCATTTGAAAGTCAATAATCCAGACAAATGCCTGCATTCGTCACGTATTATCGCTTATCAATCGATTTGCCCCGATAACGCTAAACATAATATCAATAATATCACTAATTTTGATTAAATGTTAAGTTTATTTTCTATAAGAACTAATAACATGTTCAACACTTGTAAATGTTTTCTAGTTCTTCGTCTATAAGAATCTAGAGAAGCTGAACGAGGCTATACCACGTGAATATTTGCCAGAGGAGTATGGTGGAAGTAATGGACGCATATCTGATATAATAGTCAATATGGAAAAGCAGATGCTCGAGTATAACGAATACCTGAAGGAAGATAACCAATACGGAGTTAATGAACAGCTGCGTCCCGGTAAGCGGTTGAATGCCGACACCGTGTTCGGCATTGAAGGATCCTTTCGCAAATTGGACATCGATTAAATCAAACTGAAATTTAATGGGAAAACTATTGCAAGGCTTAGCTTTAATAGCAAATGTATAAAAAACAAAAAACTAAATTAAAGTGCATCTCAAAGTCAAACAGCCATTGAATGGTATCAAAATTGAAGGATTTCTAGGATATTTGGCAAAAAAAAAAACGAGTGGAATGACTAAAAGGAATAACCTATAATGTTTATATATGGTAAAGAAGAATTTAATGTAAATATAACATCTTGCATAGCGTTTACATTCGCAAAGTGAGGCGAGTTTTACCAGACAGATTAATCACAATATATGTAAGTAAACAAACAAACGCCCACGCAGTGGAAGCGTCAAATTTAGCAAGCTTTTAGTGAGCATTATCAGTGATAGATGTTAATAGCCTTATCTATCAGTTAAGTGAATTAGACAGGATCAATAAATTGTCATGTTAATTTGCATGTTACTCACAAGCGGATGGCACCTGTTTCAGTTGTTTCTCAGATTTCTCCAAGAACAGATCTAAAATGTCGACAAATTACTCGGACTTTACGGTGCGTACTTCTAATGATTATTCTTCGGATTTAGCAGATTATCATGGCCAAACTTAGACGTATTTATTTTCTATATTTTAAAAAATTTATATGTATTTATTTGAATACTAAAATAGTATGAACATATGCAAAATGCGAGGCTATTAATGATTATTTACTTATACATCAATCTGATATTTCGAAGCAGTTCGACTTTAGTCAATGGGATTTTCCAGAAGACCGCATTTGGTTGCACAAATCAATCGTTAATATTGCCTGGAAGATTTGCGCATTTGTGCCATTAATTGTTTTTGGATTATATGGCAACTTTATTCTCATCTATCTGATTGCCACAACGCGATCGCTGCGATCGCCAACTAATTTAATCATAGCCAATATGGCGACCGCTGATTTTTTCACCCTGCTCATCTGCCCGATTATGTTCATGATCAATGACTTCTATCAGAACTATCAGCTGGGCAGTGTTGGCTGCAAGATGGAGGGATTTTTGGTGGTTGTATTCTTGATCACAGCTGTCCTAAACCTCTCGGCTGTTAGCTATGATCGTCTGACCGCCATTGTGCTACCGCGAGAGTCTCGTCTAACACTTCGAGGTGCTCGCATCGTGATCATTTCAACTTGGCTGGCGGGTTTACTGCTTTCATTGCCGCTGGCCATCTACAGGGTCTACAAGGTGCGTGTGTGGCGCAATTTTACGGAATGTTATTGCAAGGAGAACACCAAAATATTGCCCAAGTATTGGTACGTGCTCATCACAGTATTAGTCTGGCTGCCTCTTGGCATTATGCTAATCTGCTACACGGCTATATTTATCAAGGTGAGAACTGAACTCTTCATTACACATTATAAGCACTTTAAGAGTACTGAGTTCTTTCCCAGCTGGATCGCTACGAGAAACGCGTTTTGAGTCGTGAGCATCCGCTGACTGTGAGCTACAAACGCAGCGTGGCAAAAACCCTCTTCATTGTGGTCATTGTCTTTGTGGTGCTTCGCTTGCCATTTACCATTCTGGTGGTGCTGCGTGCCAAGTATTACAGTACCGAGACGACTGTTGACAATGGCATGCAACTCTTTTCGTACATCGCACAGTATCTTATATTTGTGAATGCAGCCGTCAATCCCATCATCTATGGCTACAGCAATGAGAACTTTAGGAAGGCATACTATCAACTATCATGGGTCAAAAGAAGGAAAGCGAATCGGGAGCATCGTTGTTTCTACTGTGATTTCATAAAACGAAAGAATGTTCAATCAAAGACAAATGTCGAACGAGAACCAAGAATACAAGTAGGTATAACGAAGACGACGACTAAGGCAACTAAAAGACTGGAACAAACGTCATGTCAACTTTACGAAAATTCCGATCATTCATTAGATCAGCAAATCGATGGAGAAGGTTTCATTTAGCCTATGCTAGTTTTCTTTGGTCGACTAAAAAATACCCGGTCTGCAGTTCATTTCGTTCTCTTAAAAATACATTTAATATATTTGTAATTATTTACATATTATAATACAGAATACTTTTTGAGACAGATATGGCCTTTTCTACCAAATTACTAAATTAAGTATTAGGTATTACTAAATTTTAATAAACGACGACCTTAAAAGGGGAAGAAACAATAAAGAAAGCTACAGTCGAGTGCGCTCGCTTTAAGATAAAACTAAACATTTTCAATATAAGTATTCCGAAGGCTATATTTAGTATATCTATATAGTACTATTTGGAATATATCCCATAGAGTAACAAAAATATCAAATTTTCAGCCAAAGCTATTGCAGTAGGAGTTTTCTGCCAAACAAAAGTAACAATTGCGTTTAATAGAACATTTTCAAATTATAATATTATTAAAATTGTGCTTCTAGTTACTGTAACCCCCTACTATTTTTATTGCATCTAATTATATGGAAAATAACATTGGCCAAAACCAATATCACGAGTTATAGAGCTAATGAAGATAAAAAAGTTAACCAATTACAAAACAAAAAAACATTCTTCTTTTAACTTGTTTTTCACGATAGGAAAATGGAAGAATTCTGAAGAACAAAATCGTAAAAGATGCTACTTAACTTTTGAACTTTTACAAACCCAATATATACACCTTCAACGCTACTAATTACCCAGTATGCATGAACCGTTACCTACGAAAAATATTCTCCTTCTCTCTATCGTTGCGTTGTTCAATAGAAATCCGTTGCAAGTTTTACTTAGTTTGCGTTTGTTCTTTAAAAGCGAACAGCACGTGTTAAGTGTTTTCTTTGTGTTTTCCATTAAAATGTGTCGTTTATTGTTTATATTAATATTCCATTGTACGTTATGGAAGTGGACTGCCACCTTTGCAGTGCACTTCCAGGAAAGTTATCCCAGTTACCGACTGAGTTCGGACTTGGATGCGGATTCGATGCGACTCCACAAACGTGATATGCAGCAATTCTTCGACAAAGGTTTTTTGTTTTCGTTTTTTTTTTTTAACAACAACAATTTATTAAGAATGAAACTCTCAGACTAAGCCAAACAACTCGGTTTTCATGTAGCCAGTGCCGTGGGCCTCCAAAAACTTAATGAATTGACCCATGTTCATAACGCCTTCGTCGTTGCCATCATCGCTGGCATTAAAGAGCTGCTCACTGAACTTGTCGAAGAAACGTTTCCGCTGATGCTGTTCCGTTCTAACCAAGGTGATCTTCTGCCAGCGCAGCGACTTGATATCCCGCCAGTATTGCTGCACGTGCTCCGGCTGACCCTCAACGCAGATGATGCCCGGTTTGCCGGGTCGGCTAAATCCACTGAGATCCAACTGGCGGGCTTGACGCACTATCTCCTGTCTCTTGGCACTCGACTTTATGTGATGCGAGTAGATCCAAAGCCTTTCCAAGTTTCCAGCCTTTGGCTGCTCCTCTTCCAGCTGCTGACTCTCTAGTTCACTCTCCGGTTGCAGCATTAACGTCTCAATGTGCTCCTGCAGCCAAGTCAGAAGTTGGAAAATATATGCTTCCTCAGCATCACGCTGCTCCGCCAAATGTGCGTCAATATCGGCCTTGAGGCGCTGCTCCTTCAGCTTGCCCAGCAATGTGGTGTGCACAGTAATCCTAGCCAGCTCCAGCTGGGGATACAAGTGCGGCAACTCAATACGCACGTCCACACAAGCTCTGCCCGAAATGGACAGCTTGATGATGTACTCGAGGTGGGAGCGCAGCACAACAGCATCTGATGACATAAACTCATTGAAATCCGCAACGACGCCGGCATCGAGCAACTGCAGCTCGCCGGCGCCGCAGTAAATGGAGCTAAGCAGCTCGAGTTCCTCCAGTTGTTGGCCAATGCAACGTCGATAGCTTGCCAGCTCCATGGCAGGCCGAGGCTGGCGAAAATTGAGAAAGAGTTGTTTGCTTTAGTCTCAGACCTCTCACGAATCGGCTTTCACTAATTCCTAACGTTTCCCCGATCTTCTAGCCAGCTATAGCTTCAATGGTTTAGTGCGCGTTGCCTCGGTGCCCGTGCCCTTTCCCCTGGACATTTGCATGCTGCAGCTGCCCACAGTCAAGTATGCGACAGCGTTGCACAAAGATGCGACGGGTGAGCGACACTTTTCCGTTTATGTGTGGCGTGAGGCAGAGAAGGATTACGCACTGCTGCATCAGCAGGCGGCACCAAAGGCTGTGGCATTGGACTGCCTTAGCTATGCTGGTCTCGGCTATGTGGCACTCAGCTACAATCACACCGAGCCCGTGGATCAGGCCAGTGATGGGTCCCCCATCTATGAGTTGTCGCCGGACCGAAGCATGCGAACAGTTCAATACTTTGCTGAGATGCGATTGCGTGGCATGTACCTGAGGATTAGCAGCCAGGAGTTGACGCTGTTGCAGGCTTATGAAGCTGACAACAGCAGCAGCAAGAGGCAGCAACGTTGCCCCTACTTCAAGTGGAACGGTGGCACATTCCGGCGCCTCGGCTCCATTCCCTGCAACAATGCCCGCCGCCTGGAGGCATTTGGCATTGACTTTGCCGACTTTGTGGCGGTGGCCAACTATGCGAACGCCAATGGACGCACTTCGACATACTCGGAAATCTACAAGTACGATGTCAGTGCACGACGCTTCGAACTCTTTCAACGAATGCGCTCCAATGGCGCCGTCGATGTCAAGTACTTTAGCCTTCCGGTGAACGAAGTGAGTCGACGACACTTTTTAATACTTGGCAATACGGTGGCAGGTGGTGGCAATGGAATTGGCCGGGCCAAAAGTGGATCACCCGAGGAAGCTGACACTGTGATCTATGTCTATGACAAGGGACAATTTGTGCCCTATCAGCGCTTGAGTTTCTATGCTTTGGAACGCTTCCTACCCGTAACGGTGAGTACAATGCAGTGACTGTCAAACTGTGCGATGTCAGTTTTGTTTTGCAAAAGCAAATATAACACCCCGCATCGCATTAAGTGACTGTTAAATTAATACGAAACACCCGCGTTTAATTTTTAGAGAATAAAACATAATTGACAGATGTGACAAAGCAACTGGGGAAGTGCAACTGTACCTAAAATACACACTCCAAATTGTTATTATATTGCAAGTTTTATTATCCAATTATAACTAAACTGTCAAAATGTATAATTTGTTGCCAATTCACAAAATAATAATCAATTTTGGTTGCTTCTTTCATTCCCGTTATTACAACAAACACTAAATATATGCTATCCTAATAGTTGAATATTCGGAACCTCAATTCATAGTTTTCTTAATAGTTTAGACTTTTACTATTTTATTAATGGATCGGAATCTCAATTCATAGACTTCCTAATAGTTCAGTCATTCAAATAATTTATTAATTTAGGAAAAGGGATCAAAGTCTAATTTGCAATTCAATGTTGTTTTTTTTTTGTACACTGTACAGCATGTAATTTCAGAAAAATTTCTGCTTTTGGTGGCCTGCAATAAGCAGGATGTGAAAATCTATAACCTTAACGATTGGAAATTCGAAGAGTCAACCGTACAGTTTACCGAGGGCGCCTTAAGTCGAGGCGTGGCACGCATGCGCAGCTACGTGGAGAATGAGCAAAGTTACCTGGGTATGTTTTTCCACTTCATTGTGATAGCGATATCTTAATATTTATGATAAACATTTCTGTTTGCAGTTATTGCCAATGAAAATATGTCCGCCAACGAAACAAACATATTTCAGCCACTTTACAAGCAGGACGAACATGCCAATGTCCTGCGACAGGAAATCATCGACTGGGCCCGCGAGCAAACAAAGCGATTGGAGAAAATGAATGTGGATCGATTAGTTAAAGCTTTGCAGGTAAGTTTAAGTTTTTAATGCAAATTAAATTGATCAATATGATGATTACTCAGAAAAAACTCAAGGATCGGAAACAGGAAGTGCGAGATATGCATTTGAAACGTGTGAATACGAAATCTGTAAGTAATCTAACTAGTTTTTAAATGCATATTACCTAATCAAACCAGCTACAAACTAAGGGAAACAAGCAACATAGTTATTTTAACTACACCCGAACCATATTAAATTGCAATCTATCAAGTTTATTTTCCATATCCCATAACAGTTTTAGGTATCGCGCGATGAAATAAGAGCCTCAATTTTTAAAATGTTGTAAATTATATTGAGCACAATTTCTTCTTGATTTGAAAATAGAATTCTTTAGGCTACACCTGTTTAATTTTTGTATCTTAAATACACTATCACCCCTTACATATGTAAATCTCCCATACAGTTCGTAGATGTACAACAGCACCTTTCAGCAAACTATTGGGATGCCTTGCGCTATGCGAAACGAGCTCTAGATCTACTAGATCAACATGCAGCTGAGGCTCAACTTCAACCAGTTAAGCGTTCTGTCAAATCGCATCAAAAGATGGAACACAAATTCGATGAGATAACTGTGGGCAGTTTGTTGGTGCACGAGAAGTTGCGAGCAACACGCATTAATGGAGTCGACCCAAAAAATCCCACATATGAGCTAGTTAAAGCGAACAATGTGTACGTTAGTGAGAACTTAAAGGAAGCGACCGGAGAGGAACAGCAACGTCCTCTCATAGAAGAGCTGAACGTGCAGGAACTCCAACTTGATGGCAGTCTCAATCGCCTCAACTGGACGCAGCTGTTGGAACAGACACTAAAGCGTCGGGGCAATGAAGTGCAGTTCATAAAAGCTCAAGTGGACATTAGCAACCTAAAAGCGGAGGCGATTATGGTTAACAGCAATGAGATTAACGATCGTCCAGTCAGTCAACTGATATCCATCGATGGGGGTGATTATATTGTGCAACAAGATGTACAGTTCGCTCAGCCCATTGAGGTAAACAAGCTGCAGATCAATCAGCGCCTGAATCACATACATGTGAACAAGCAAAGCTTTGATGTGCTGCTCCATGAAGCGAATCATACGCAGATCCTTGAGGGTGGCAAGCAATTCGAGAATATCCAAGTACTGGAGCCCATCACCATTGCGGTAAGCAGGAAGCAACATAATCGGGGATTCCCCATTTCATCAAATTATCTGTTCTACAGGGTCAATTACTTGGAGCTGAGCTGCGTGCCATGTCGCCCATGAAAGTGACACATCAGACAGTGCAGCTGCAGGGTGACTTTGTGATCAATGCAAATGTTACCATTGGGCAGATGCTGCAAGTGCAGGATTTACGCGAGGCATCGAACAGCGTGCATCCATCCTCAGCCATGACATTGCAGCAGGCGTTGCGAGTTGACCAACAACTGGATGATATTAATCTGCGTTTCGAGAAACCGTTAAATGCCAATGATACACAACTGAGCTTCATCAATGCGCTGGACTTGCAGCAGCTAGTGCAGCTGAATTTGGATGAAGTGCAAGTGGTCGAGGGTGCGAAGCTATGGCCACAGAGTTTAACAATACTGAAAGGATTTGGCGAGGTTAACATATTGAATGGCATTGCTGTGGATCAGCTGTCACAGCAGCTGCTGCTCAAGAGTAGCAATCAAAGCCTCAAATTTCCTATGCAATTTTCCAGCATAGACGTGCCACAGCTGAATGCCACAGAATTGCAGCTGAATCAATTGAAATTCGACGATTACTTGCGACGCACTGGCAATCAGCACATCAATAGCAACTTGTATGTGAATGAACTACACGCTGACCAGGTGAATGTGCAGCAACTTCACATGCATGGCACGCTATTTGGCCACCACCTGGAAGAGCTCTACGAGCAGGGAGCACAACGTCTGCGTAGTTGGCAGCTGCCAAGCCACTTCAATGGCACCATCCATGCACGCAACGTGTGGCTGAAGGGGCACATCAATAATGTGAGCATTGCCCAACTGGAGCAGCAGCTGCAACAACTGGCAGGCAACATTAAATACGTCGGGGACTTCACCTTTCACCATCCTGTTAACATTAGCGAACTGAGCTTTAGTGGCTCTTTAAATGGTATTCAGGCACAGCGTTTTGGACATTGCTGGTTGGAGACAAGTGGCGATCAGCAGTTCACAGCAAGGCAGAGTGTGGCTAGTGTGGCAAGTGAGCAGAACGTTGTGCTCCAGGGCAGACTGAACAACTACACGTTGGAACAGCTGGTCAGCGATACTTATAGGTTGAATGCCTCGGAGCAACTGCAAGCTGTGAAGTTTGGTCAGTAAGCAGTTGGTTAATTAACAAATCTGATTATGAATTGCAATATACTTATTTATTATGCAGTAAATCCAATTGTTCTTTCGCATTCAATTAATGTGAAGCGTGTCAACGGACTGCGAATACCAGAAGACATGCTATATACCCAAGTTGGAGGCTTCCTGCCAGTTCCCGTCCAGATTAACGGCAATCTCGTTGCTTCCTCGCAACTATGCAACGTGAGCAACCTCAATGGCTTTCATTTGCCAGCGCTATCGCGTTATTTAAGTGGCGATGCAGCCTTGAATACACTGCACGTCGAGCAGGCGCAGTTTGGTGGGATTCCCCATTATGAGACGCTGAATGGGCGCCGATTGGAAAATGTATTGAATGAGATATGGCTGGACAACGAACATGTGGAATTATATGGAGTTCAATTGGACAATGCTAGCTTCAAGGGACTGTTGGAGTTTGAGGTGAGTCAGCAGAATGTGAAAGCGCAGTTTTAGGCACACATCTTATTGTTATAGGGCACTCTGAATGGTCTGCATGTGGAGCATATCGGGCAAAATTATTTCAGTCGAACGCGCAGTCAGCGCCTCGATGTGCCAATAAGTTTCGACCATGACGTCACTTTTGCGCAACCGCTGGTAGTTAAACAAGTACAGCTACTACGTGTCAAAGATGGCGCACTTGTTGAGGGCATAGGGTAAGTGGTCGTAAAAGCGATTTGTTGTAATGCGGTATCAAATTTCACTGCATTTGTTTACGCGCTAAAAACGGTTTTGCAAGCATTGAGCAACTACATACACGCATACACATGCACACTCGAAACAGTAAGGCACACACACACGCACAAGGTAAAATCAGCTGTGCGCGCTAATATAGGCAGGTGAAATTTCTGTACACGTTGCAATTGCAATTGACCACACAGATCAAATGACACATTTACTTTAGGTATAATCTACATTTTACCTTATGTTTGCTGCAGTTTAATTTAATTTAAATGCACTTTCTACTGGCAGGCAGTAGCTTCCAAAACTGTTCAACAACACACTTCAGGTCAAGAAAAACAATAGTGGCTAAAGTGCGGTGTGACCAAAGGTTACTTTTTAAAACACAGTAATTTATGACTAAGCATATACTAAATTATTTACTTATTCAGCTGAGCGCAAAAACAAGTGCTGTTTATTAATTGGTAATTTTCAAGTTTAATAATTGATTTTGGGAAGAAAAAAAATTAAATTCACATTTAATCGAAAGATCATTTAAAAGTACAATTTCTGGCAAGAAATAAGGCCATTAATAAGGAAGGGAACTTTAAAATCGCCGAACAGTTTGATGCATACTGCATTAGTGTCGATTTCAGGGCTGATGAAAATTCCGAAAGAAGCTGCGGAATTTGTGATTATTCATTGTGAGTACATATAGTTTGAATAATTTGATTTAGATTCAGAGAGAAAATATATGTTTTGTATTTATAAATTTATATATATATATATATATGCAATAAATAAAAATCAGCACGTGTATGCGAATAGTTTGGTCGATAACCTGCAGCCGATTACAACATTATACGTTACTTTTAAACTAAATTATCAACAAAAATAAGTATCGATAATTTAAATAATCTAACTGTTAACAGCAACGGCTCACTAGATTTGAATAATTTTGTGCCAAACACATTAAAAACTGCCGGAGTACACAATGTAACAGGACAATGGACTATACCGGAAGCGATTGTGTTGGGTGATTTGAATAACGTGTTAATAAATCAGTTAAACTTAGTCGATGATATTCTGCGTAATGACACAAACGAAGTGACTGTGATCAGTGTACCCAAAACTGTTGAAAGCGCCATCATCCAACGCCTTTTTGTCACAAATGCAAGCACTGTAGCCAAAGTGCCCATTGCACAGTGGATCAATGATTCTGCGTATATATATGGAAATCATAGCATATCTGGTAAAACGATGATATATACACTCAACCTCTATAATGACCTGGAAGCAAGGGGAACTGTTAATGGCATACGCTGGCAACCAGATGAGCTGTTGCTTTGTGATCGGGCACAGCAAACAGCAGGCTCATTGATGATCGATAACACGCTACCCCATGACAATCAAATACTGAGCAATAACATTAAAGAACTCTGGGTAGACCAGATCAATGGACTGATGGTCGAAGAGCTGCTAAAGAACAAAGCGCATAATCGACCCAATCTGCATGTTGCTGGTCAACTGATTTTCACAAAGCCACTCGCCGTTGCCAACTATGAGCTGGGCGAGATGGCTGCGAATGGCAACAAGTGGAAGCGTGGTGCAAGCTCAAATGCTGTCGAGGATTGGCAACAGCTCGATCAGCACGTGGCTGCAGTGCAGCAGCGCCTCAAAGGTAAAACAAATTCTATACGTACACCACATATAATAAAGACTATAATAATCCACGCTCCACAGAACCATCCTTTGTGTTGGAGAACTTTAAGCTGTTGCAACAGATACAGCTGAAAGCGACTCAAGTGGAGGTAATGGGCCAGAATGCGTTGGCCATTTGGCATACAAATAGTAAAGAGCAGAAAGTCGATAGCTTTGAGTGGCAGGAGTCAGATGGAATATTCAGGCACAATCCAAGTAAGTGGGTTATAATGCATCTTTATTGATTTATTATTATATTTATCATATAATTTATGTATTCATGTAAACGCAATGAAAATGTGTTGCAACTTACAAACTAAAATGACATGAATTCGATGAGAGGGCATGACAATGTAAATGGGAGATTGATAAACGCGACGAGTTTAAACACGGTACAACTTTTTAAAACTGATCGCTTACAATAGAACATTTGTTCTCCAATTACAAAGTTAAAAATCAAAATACCCGTGTACATAATTGATTTACAATTGCAAAGTTGTAAATCAAAATGTAGTCAAATGCTTGGTGTGATTTCGAGAACAATGAATGTGGGTGACAATGGATCGATGGATGAATCTTACACATAACATGCATATGCTTAAATAGGGAACAATTCTTCAAAATTTTTGGAGTAATGAAATGCTTACAAATCGTCATAAAATGTCATCGAATTAAATTAAAATTCAGCTCACTACATGACTACGTTGTCTAACTTCTAAGCTTTGTAGGGAGTAGGGAGTCTAATCGATCAATTGTGTGGGGTTACTGCTCCAGCTCATCGCTTTGCACATCAACAATGGCACGCAGAATGCCCAGTTCCAATTTGGCAGCAGCGCGTCGAGAGATTCGGTTCATCACATTGGCCACATACAGACCGAGTGCCTCGTGGCGACCCGAGTTGCACAGATTCTTGAAGAATGTGGGCGGCAGCGAGTTATCAAAGTTGCCTAAATTAATAATCTCTGGAGTAGCATGCGTGGCAGCGTTTCCTTTGCCGGAATCGAAAATGATTTCGTTCTTAAATTCCAACTCCTCAATGTGCGGCGAGAAGCCATTGGTACTGGCCACCGATGTGGATGCCACAGTTGCGGCTGTCGATGAGTTGGCACCTCCGCCTGCTCCGCCACCAATCATGTTGCCATTGAGCTGCTGTGCGGCAGGTATAGTTATGATATTAATGCCTGGCGGTGGCGATTGGTTGCTCTCGCGATCTTTCTTAACCTGCAGCAATTGGGCGGTGGTCGTATGTACCACACTAGCTGTGGCACCGCCTGCTGCTGCAGTTGCTGGCTCTGCATTTGAACTGTTGCTGCTGTTGCTGTTGCCAACTGACTGTTTGGTGCTGGAGTTTGTCTTCATTGCCTTCTTGTGCACCGTCGAGCTGGCGCATTCGTCCGACAGCTTACGTTTAACTGCCTCTGGCAGTTGGATTGTTGTGCGCCCGCCTGCCGAGACTTTGCTGCTGGGCTGCTGTTGTGCGCCCGTAGACTTTTGTCCAGCACCTGAGACGCTCGAGCTGGGCGTTTTTTTCAAAGTGATTCCTTTCTTTTGGAGTGCAGCTGCTGCCGCAGAAACTGCGGATGACTGTGAGCTGCTGCTAGTAGCGCTGGAGCGTTGTGGATTACTGGCCATTGTATTCAGTAGCTTCTTTTCTTCGAATGCTGGTCGCGGGGTATCCACAATGGGTTTTGCATACGATTTGGGTTCCTCCTTTTCCGGTGTGCCACCGGTGCTATTCGATTTGATTGGACTGTCGCCATCTGAGCTAGCGGAACCAGTCGAATTCGAGGGCTGACCGTAGCGGGGTGGTGTCGCTCTGGGTGAACAATCCTCATCATCCTCTGGCTCCTGCACTTCCAGCATCTCATACTCCTCCACCTCCTCCATGGGCAATGGTTCTCTTTACATGCAGATTAACAATATATTAAT
The DNA here is from genome assembly GCA_035046325.1 of Drosophila niveifrons. Taxonomy (NCBI): domain Eukaryota; kingdom Metazoa; phylum Arthropoda; class Insecta; order Diptera; family Drosophilidae; genus Drosophila; species Drosophila niveifrons. The sequence goes on from JAWNOC010000041.1 coordinate 775,414, forward strand.
ATATTCTAATTAATCTCACATTGTTTACTCACTCTTCTGTCTTTGGCGCCGCTTTGTGCTCCTGGTGAATCTTCTGCATTAGGCCAAACAGCTTCCAGCCAGAGTTGCCTTTCAACTTCTCCTGTTCATATTTCTTTTGCAGCACAATAAATATGGAACGCGACTCGTGCACCGTCAATTTATTGAGACGTCCAATGCGCGCCCAAGCCTCATCTTGCTCCTGTTTGGTTGAGCCCGGATTGTTTGGGTGCAGCGCTTTCTCCTTGGCAATATCGGCCAGGATCTTATCCAGCTGTATAGCCATGTTAGTCAAAGACTTGCGACCTGCTTTTTGCGCGTTTCTAATAATTTTGACGGCTTTCTATTGACCACTTTTTCGCACAATTCCACACTCTGTTATAGCGTTTGCGCCGTTTCTGCTTCGTTTTGCAACTTCGCTTTTTTCACGTATGCGGCGTCTCCTCTGCTGCCGCGACGCTGATTTGGCGGAAAAATAATTGGGAGGTCTAGACACGTTCAAGTGCAAACGACAAGATGGCTAACGACTATTTTTTTGCTGTATAAATATTACGCGCACACACTATTACTACATGGTTAATATTGCAAAATTGATACCTCCCACCTATTAAATATTTAAATGCATTGCATGTTTTGTTATTAACAATTGTTATTGATAAAAGTCTAGTACATTTATCAAAACGTATGATTAGTATATTAAATTTCATTCATCATGCAGTTGGAACGTGTCTTCAAAGGCGAAACCGGTTAAAAGCCGAATGCAAAAACTTCACAGCATTGTGCAACACTAAAAACTAACAAAGGAGCAAAACAAACTCGACAATAATGCCAGGTTTTAATAATTATGGGCTTTGAATTGCTTGCTGCACAACTAATATTTAAAGCAACGTGTATTATGTTACCTCCTTCGTCTATAAGAAACTACAATTGCTTTGGATGTTTTCAAAATGTAATTGTTATAAAATGCATTTACAAACTGTCAGTATATCTTCTTAAAAACGGATATTTGGTATATTCATTGGAGCTCATCAATTGAAAGTGAAACCTATTCAAAGCCGAATGCAACAACACAAAATCGTTGTGCAGCACTGAAAACCACAACAATAAACTCAAAAATAATGACATGTTTAATATGATGGTGTAGATTTACGCTAAGGGCACCACAGTAACATCCACCAATGGTGCCAAACATTTAACTGTCTCCACTTGAGTACCTTGCAGGGGGTTGCTCACCACAAACGGAAACTCAGCCATCCCATAACATGCAGCTGCATATTCCCCCAGCCGATTGACTGCAATCACAGCACCCGAAAAGTCCTTGTGATGCTTCAGGATGCGTTGTAAGCTAGTCTCCGCCGCTTGTGCCGGAGTCTTGCCACTGCGCATGCCCTCGACGGCCAGCAAAGTGGGCAAAAAACGCATCATGATGTCCCCATCACCGGTGGCAACTGCAGCTCCAGCTTCGTTGTCTGCATAGCCGCCTGCACCGGGAATTGGTGAATCACCCACACGTCCAGGTATTTTGAAGCGTGCCCCATTGGTAGAGGTGCCTACATGAATTTGATGTTGTACATCGATAGCAATCATGCCGATGGTGTCGTGATTCTTATGACCCATTTGATATTCGGTGCGTGCTCGATCTTCCTTCCAGCTGGTAATGGGCGCTGCCTGCGGCTCATAGGGACCACATGAAATCCTGGGATCTGGATGCACATCATGCCAGAAATTCGGTTGACAATTGGCAGCCTTCCAACTCTGCCACATGAGCGTCGATTCGGGGGTGACCAATGATTCCGGCCGGAATCCCATTGACTTGGCAAACTCTGAAGCGGAGCTGCCCACCAGCAATGTATGGGAGGTGCGCTCCAGTACATGACGCGCCACCTGAATGGCATCCTTAATGCCCTGCAATCCAGCCACAGCGCCAACATTCATTGTGGCCCCATCCATGACAAGGGCATCCAACGTGGTGTCGCCCAGTTCATCTGGCGAGCCGCCATAGCCCACGGTGCCATCGCATTGCAGCTGCTCGCACTTGGTGCAGCCTTCGACAACAGCATTGCGCGTTTGTCGCAATCCGCCCTCTGATTGCTGCAGAATGTTCCAGGCTAATGCATTGGCATCCTTGAAGTTCCACGTGTTTATGACCATGGGTAGCAATTGGCTCTTTTTTCTGGGTTTTGCTGTCGCAAGCACAGCGTATGTTGGATTGCTGCTGAATCCCCATTTGTGTGCGGGACTTGCTGTTGAACTCGAGCTCCTTCTATATGTGAATCCTACTTTTGTGATTGCTGCCCAGCAGAGCAGTCCGATAAAAAGGCGTAGCATTATAAATGCAGCTTCTTTGTTGCTCGCTCACTGAATGCAGCTACTTTTGAATGAAGCGTAAATAAACTAACCCAACTTTTATTTCGTCTTATCTGCTTTGTTGCTATCATTTGCGGTAATTGGAAGCGATAGCGGGTATATTTTTATGTGCTAAATTGCAAAAAAAAAGTCAAAAAAATCTACAAATTTATGAAATTCTGTTTGCGGTACATTTAAATTTTTATCTAGATGTCAAAGATTTGAATATTTCCTTTTATCGGAAAAGATTTTTTGTTACTTCGCAAGATTATGGATTAATTATATAGGTTAATATCATCTAGTTTGAACAATGCATTTGAATCATTGGGTATCCAATTATTTATAACGGAAATTCCGTTACGGAATGCAAATGGAAATTAATCAGCTATACAAAAAAATATTTGATAACATTTTTCAACTCTATCGAAAACCCAAAGCTTTTTTTTTTTGATTTTTTTTTATCATCGCAATGAATATTACTTACATTAGGTTATAGTATGTTTAATATTATAATTATCTATTGCTCAAAACAATGTTCTTTAACTTTATGTTTAAAAAAAAAGCGACCATTTTTTTTTTGAAAAATTTTTTTAAATTTGACTAGATTTGTGGAACAAAATGTGAACTTGAACTAAACTTATATTTGATTGATTCCATTAAAGATGTAGATACTGTTATTCTTTACAATACAAGCAACAAAATCGACATCGACAAAACATTAGTGTTGTTGTTCCTTCCCATAAAACCCACAATATAATTGCTGTTATTGTTTTGCAGCTGCCTCACAACTAAAATTGTTGACGCCACAGGAGAAATGGAGACAGCGCTTTGGGCAACTGGCGGATAACTTAACATACATCTGTCTCTTGCAGATGCAGTCACTAGATTGTCTGGCCACTCAAAGCGTCAACAAAGCACTGGTAATCCAATGTCTCGGAAACAATGGCAGCATCGAGTTTGTGATCTCAACCCGGAACGTGAAACAATTAGTCACGGTCGCTAACAACAAAGACTCGATTGTGGCGCTGCTTACTTACAATGCTGTGGAATTATGGCGGCTATTCACAAATGGCAGCAGCGAGTTGCAGCAAAGATTGCCATTGAAGCAGGCCGAGCAGATTGCTGTTGCTCGACACCAGAAGCAAAATTACTTGGCCATTCTTACAGCATCACCAGCAGCCGGCGTTCATATTTACAGGTTAATTTAAACAATCGAAATATGCAATCAAAAGTTGTAAATTTCCAACTCTTTCCAGGTCTGACAACTTTATCGATTTCCAGTTGGAACAAGTCTTTGATTTGGATGCAACTTCTGAGCAGCAGCGTCAGCTGATTTTTGTGAAGCTACATCAATCGCGAGATCTCCTGCTGTGCTTATCCAATGCGTCGCCGATGCATTCGTTACGCATATATCAGTACAATGGCATTGCCGGTTTCAAGCAGATTCTTGGAGATAGCACTTTGCCAGTGGTAAAATTTATGAAGCCACTTGAGATGCCGACGAAACGGCATCAGCAGTTACTGGTGCTGGTCAATGATGAGCATGGCATCTATGTGGTGGCTCCACAGTTTACTAGGCTCTGAGCCACAAAATTGGTTGTTAAAACTTGCAATTATTTCTAAATAAAAATTACTTTTTATTAACGTTTTTCGTTAGCGGCGTTATTGGTGTAATCTGTTTTCCTGCTTAATCGTCGCTAGTTGACTCCACGTTCTCCGTCTGCAAATTCTTGAAAGTGGACACGGGCACGTATGTCACCAGGGTGTACAGTTTGTTGGGCGAGTCCTCATCGTCGTTGCGGCGACGGGCAAGACGCACACGAACGCGGAATGGAGTCGACCTGGTTAAAAACAAGAATGTTATTTGCGGGGTATTAGAGGGGGTAATTCGTGTGTTATATTTACCTGATACCCTTGGACCAGATGTGCTTGTTGAGGCGGGTGTCGATGCGAACATCGTTGGTGCCCATCTCACGCTCGGCAAACTTGCGGATCTCCTTGATGGCGCGGGGCGCACGCTTCTTGAAGCCAATGTTGTGCACACGCTTGGCCAAGTGAATTGTGCACTCGCGGGTGACGACTTCGTTGATCGCCGACTTGTTGCGTTTCTCACCCTTTGTCTTTGCCATTTCGCTAGTGCAAATTCAATATCCTGTTTTCAATAAACAATACACATTCATTTTAGATCCGTTCAATACAATACACAAAATGAAATCAAAACACAAGAGCAACTTTTGGACGCCGGTTAATCGCAATAAGAGTTGAGATCCCCATTATATTAAGGCGGCCAACTTTGCACGTGTATGTGTAACATTGATTTTCACACATTTCAATTCATTTTTAAAGGCGTAAATTGTGATGTTTTCTGATTATATTTCGGGTAATAGACAAAAAACCCACCTATAGGAAATGAAAGTTTGACGTAAAAGAATCTGTCAGTCGTCAAGTGCTGTCAAAGTCCGTTGGAACAAGCAGTGTTGGTCAACAATGCCACATGCAACCCTGTTGTTTACAGCTGATTTTGGCAGCTAACAGCTGATGTGCCGCAATGTAAATAAATAATGATAATAACCGCGGGTAATAAATGTTTTCTTAAATTCATATAAATTCAATTCAAATTACATGTTTAATTATAGTGCAACTGTTGAGCGTTGGCTTGCTTTGGGGTGTGACAAACCCGTTCATTCGACTAGGCAGCCAGGGAATCGAAACCATCGTAGACACTGGTTCTAAATATAGAAATTTCCTCGCAGAACTAAAAATGATTGGATCACGTCTAAGTTACTGGATACCATTTGGATTAAACCAGTGCGGAAGCTTATTATATGTGTGGACTTTGCAAAGTGCCAATATTACCATAGCCGTGCCAGTCGCCAACTCGTTAAGTTTTGTTTTTACCGCTATAACTGGATATTTGCTAGGCGAACAACAACCCGGCAAAAGTGAGTGGAAAAATCCACATTAATATTGCCTTTTTAAATATTAACTTCTTTCGTTGCAGACATAATTATTGGCACTCTATTCATCTGTTTCGGCAGCATGCTGATGATATGTGATAAGATTCAGCACGAACAACAGATACAGAATATTTAATCTTATGAATAAATTGTTTAAATTAACACTTTTGACAAGATTGGAAATGTGTTATTAACGTTACTCACACAGTATTTTATATTTTTTTATAGTATTCACTCAACGCTGCTCAAGTGTTATCGATAACACAAAGGGAATGACCGGCAGAATTGAAATTTCCATGAGCGATTCTTTTGAAGATTGTATCCTTACCCAAGGCCAAAATGTGTTTATTATATAAATACAAAATTGAAAACATGCCATTCAATATTATTCGTTATCTACAACGCCTGATGCACCGCCTCTACAAGCACTTCCATGCTAACAATTGGCGTTTGTGGCGTAATTCCGTGACCCAAATTTGCAATGTAGCGTGACTTTCCAAATTTGTGCACCATTTCGGTTGTCAGAGTTCGCAGCTCACTGGCATCACGGTACATATCTTGTGGATCCAGATTGCCCTGCAATGTGATGTTGGGTCCAACAAGACGTCTTGCTTCTACCGGATCCACAGTCCAGTCCAGACCTAAGACATCATAGCCCAGCTCGCTTTGTTCCTTCAGCGAATGTCCGGCGCCCTTGGCAAAGAGTGTCTAAAAAATCAAATACAATTGGCTGTTGGAAGCAAAGCTTTAGACATTCTGCTACTTACAAGTGGCACCAAGGGAATCACTTTCTTGGTAAGCCGCTCCACAAGATCGTCGCGAATGCGTTTCAAGTAGGGAGCGCACCATGTGAGGAACTCCTCTTTGCTCAAATGCTCGGCCGAAGATTCGAATATTTGAAGCATTTGAGCGCCAGCCTCAACTTGCATCTCCAAATAATCCACAATCACATCGGTTAATAGATTCAAGAAGAGTTTGGTGTCTTCGGGATAGTTGATCAGCCAGGCCTTTGCCTTGGACATGGTCTTGCTGCCGCCACCCTCAATCATATAGCCCAAGAGTGTCCAGGGTGCGCCAGTGAAGCCGATCAATGGCACACGACCTTCCAGCTTGTGTCGCATCATGGTGATGGCATCGCCCACATACGTGAGACGTGACAGAGCGCCGTCGGGTGTCAAACGCTTTAGATCTTCGGGTGTTACAATTGGCTGAGGCAAAACAGGGCCAACGCCTGCATGCATTTCTACGGTTAAGCCCAAAGCTTGGGGAATAACCAGAATATCGGAAAATATAATGGAGGCATCTAGGTCAAATCGACGCAGTGGTTGCATGGTCACTTCACAGGCCAACTCCGGCGTGCGGCAAACTGTAAAGAAGTCATGTTGTTTGCGCAACTCTTGAAATTCGGGCAAATAACGGCCAGCTTGACGCATCACCCAAACGGGAACACGATCGACAACTTCGCCGCGTGCAGCACGCAATAAATTGTCATTCTTGAGCGGCGGGAAGGGCTGTAAGTGGTTGAGTGGTCTATTGTTACTAGAAACAATTGTCATTCTATCAATCAGCAGCAACAACAACCACAATGGTAATCGAAGTCCAAGAGTCTTCATTGTTTTAATTGGAGCAAAGCTGTGATGTAACTAGACTGGGACTTTACAATATGCCGCTACTTACCTTAGTGTCTTTCATTCTATTTATTTAAATTTTATTGTGTATTTAATTCAGAGAAGAGTAATTTTCTTATTTAACACCGCAGATTTTGATGTAAATATTTGGTGAATTCAGCGAAACTTTTATCGTTAGATTAGAGATGAGAAAACGTTGATAACACAATTTATGTATCGATACTTTTGAAAATGGGTATTATTGTGAATTTTTTGTAATTAAATTAATTATACATTCAGATGAGGCTAGCCATTTTTGTAAGAAAAAGGTTTGTTTAATACTTGTACCCTTCCCGTTATTTTTAGAAGCCGTATTGAAAAAGTTGGAGGTGAGTTGGCAGCCCTTAAGCTTTGTTTATATTTTGTAGCGTTGCCAGACTGTCTATATTTTGCTTTGTCGCGCTTGGACCTACACATCACTAGCAAAACTGCATTCGTGTCATATATTAGAACGCAAAAAAGTCAGACTGCCGAATATTTTTCTAATAAGAGGTGATTTTTTTTTAAAAGTCTTATTCGAGCTGTATACAAATTTTATTTTATTTTAGTACATATTACTTAATACCATGGCTGATGAACAACCTAATCTTGTGGCTGGACACCCACCTGCTTGTAAGTGCACTAGCGGCTATTTTTACATCGTATGTGTGCGTTTGTATATGAACAGTTGAAGCTTTTGCTATTGTTATTTGTTTTGATGGACTGCCCAGTAATTAACTCATTCATTAATTCCTAATTTCTGCGTTGGCATCAATTAATTGGTCTATTTTAAGTTATCGGAAAGCCATATATGTCTGTACAAATATTCGATCTTATCAGTTTGAAGCACCTCAAAACCAATTGCTGATAAATACACACATATAAACACATACATACATACATGCATATACATATGTATGCAGCTATTGCGTTCGCTGTCCAAATATTTTTGATTTTTAGCTGACGTCATATTTTCTGCTTACAGTGAAGGCCGGTGGAATGCGCATTGTGCAGCACAAGGCGCCAGCCTCTGAGCGTCCGGCCAAGGATGCTGAAGACTGCACGGGTCTAACGGTGAACAATTAACCCTTATTCATACTTGAATTGATCTAACGAAAACGAGTTTCGTCCACTTTAGCAACCTGTCAATGTAAACTCTGCTTCAGTAAGCGGTGCACCAGTGAAGGGTAACACAGATTTTACACCGGCATCCGCGCAGGTGGCTCACTCGCATAAGCCACCAGCTGCCGTTCAACAGAAGCCACAGCCACACATCCAGCAGCCTCGTAAATGAACTTTCATTTCTGGTCGAATCAGGATCACGTCTCACTAAAGACGACTTGTAACTGTTTTCGATGGCTTTCATAAGCGAGATTAATTTTAAATATGCCTTGTATTTTGCTACTCCCATATATTTTGATACTTTTGTTTAACATAGTTTATCATTCCAAATGCATTTGTCACCAAGTTCTTAAATTAAATAAAAGTTAAATGGATTTCAAATTATTTTTCCCCGTTTTTTGTTGAGTATTTCTTGTAATTCCCAAGTGTTTATTAATCGAGATGCTCTTTGAAATATTGTTATTTGCAAGTTTAGTGTGCCCCGCCGAGCTTCGGTGGTCCGGGGTGCGGACTTCAAATCCGTAGTCGACTAATAATCGAAGTGGTTCGATTCCACCTTTGGGGCGATTTGCGGTCTACTTGGCTATTTTAAAGGTTTTTTATTTTCTAAATTCTGCAATTTATTAGAAATATTAAATATACATATAGTAGGTGCAATTGAACTGCGGTATACTTTATTCCCAAAATGTTCTGTAGGTTTTCTTATTAAGATCTACATTTTTTTTAAAAATATTTTAATATTCAAAAGTAGTTTGAGCATGTAACACTTTCCACAACATATTTTAAGAATTCATACATTTTTTCTATACTTTCGACCAAACTCAAATGTTAGTTCAAATACATTATCCAATTGGACTTTATTTTAAATATAATTTTGAACCATCTTGAATAGAAATACATCAAATCGAATTTGCAGCCTTAATTATCCAAGGCCGAAGAACTGCCACATTAACATATACACCTGGATAATTGAGCTGGCCACAGCCATAGCCCCAGGCGATAATGCCCACCAGCAGTTTTTCGGAAACCATCGGACCACCAGAGTCCCCAGTGCAGGCGTCTTTATTCGGAGCTGCTGCACAAATCATTTCGTCACCCACAAAGTCCCAGCCGTAACCGTATTTAGCCGAGGCGCACTCATTTCGCTCGATGATATTAAGTTGCACCACTTGCAGACTGTTGGCAAAGCCATCGGCGCCGTTCGGCTGCAGGTAGCCCCAACCGGTGACCGAGACACTGGCACCAGCTGTGGGACTTACGGTGGCCAGACCAATTGCCTTTACGGACAGGCTGTAGGTGAGTTGAGTGGCCAGACGTATAATGGCAATGTCGTAGTACTTGAACTGCTTGTTGTACTGTTCATGAATCATGTAGGCACCAACAGGAATCAAACGGCCTCCGGTGTTGTGGTAATTGGCACCCACTCGCACCTGCATTAATGTCACGGATTTATCCTGTACGCAATGGGCGGCTGTGATGATAATATCCTTGCTGTAGATAGCGCCGCCGCAGACATGACGGGCACTAACTTGTATGGACACCTGCCAGGGTGCATTATATATGCTCTCGTCACTGCCGCCCATAATACGACCATTGGCAGTACTTGCTGGAATCGCATTGCTGCCACTGCACCAAAGGAGTATAAACAGGACGATAAAACGATAAGTCATGTCGACGGTGTGCACGTACCAAAGCTGAGCAACCAACTGATCGCACCTTGGTCGGAGCACGTTGCAAAACTTATCACCCTGCTTAAGAGCTGTAAATGTTAATCGCCAGCTAATTGATTAGCTTGCAAAGTCGCCTTCGAGTGGGTTACCCCGGCAACCCAGGTAACTATTGATAAACAAACTCAATTCGAATAGTTGTCGAACAGAGTATAAAAATACACATATAAAAAGAAAAATATTTAATTCTCTAACTATTCTACTTTAATGTGGGAACCAGGTATAATCACTTCCGAGGAGCTTCTTCGCTTGCGTGATGATTGTCTGCAGCGTTTGCGTGATGACGAAATTTACTATCTACGTAATGATGCAAAACTGCGGGCTGTCAATAATACCCAAAGCTATGAGGAGTTCAAGTGGATATATTTTAGTCCTCAAGTCTTAGGGTTTTTAGTAATGTCCAGATTTTCTGCTTACAGAGACATTGTGGATGCAGCCCACCTCCGACCAGTGACAAGGGAAGACAAAGCTAATGGCAAGACCAAGAATCGCTTGTGGAACTCGGCTGCCTCTGCGCAGTCTGATACAATTTAATGAAGTTAATAAAACTATTGCAAATCGCTAGTCCACTGTATATTTTTATTTGCAAATTTTCTTAAACGGAAGCGGCGATGTTAACCACCCAGCTTTTGAGTTCAGCAACAGAAGCATAGACACCAGGATAGTTGGATAAAACGCAGCCAATACCCCAGGACACAACACCGACGATCTGTCCACCGGAGACCAATGGACCACCGGAATCACCCTGGCAGGCATCATTGCCGCTGGCAGGAGCGCTGATCAAGGTTGAGCCGTAGATAGACGAAGCGCAGTTGAGCTGACGATGCTCAAGCTCACGTACTGCTGCTGGAAGGGGATCGAGCTGGATCCATAAGACAGAGTACCCCATCCAACCTACAAAGTGGTCATGACGAATTTAAAGTAAGCATGGCACTCGACACTCGACATAATGCTGGTAAAACCCACAGGCAAACAAAATAGCTCATTAATTGATTCCGTTTATATAAACTTGATTAATAAGGAGATGATTTTAGTTTTGTATATTTATAAATTCGTATGCATTTTCTATGGGTATATTATTTTAATTTATTATTTTTTATTATTTTAATTTTTACTAAAATGAAGAAAGTAAATTACCGTCGAGAATGAGGAGATACTTTTATTTATTTTTAATAAAATTTAGACAATTCTAATTATTGAGATTTAAAATAAAAATATATTTAATAACAAGTATGAAAGCTACAGTCGACTGTGAGATACCCGCTACCCATTTTTAATAAAAGCAAAATATTGCGGTATTATTTTCAAAATATACCGAAAATATACCAAAAGTGCTGACAATACTAACAATATACCAAATGGTATATTCGGTATAACGATATAGTACCACATTAAAAATATACCATAGACGGCATAATATACTAGATTGTCGGCCAAAGCATCTAAGACCCCTAGTAAGTAGTCGTTTTAGCCCATACAAAAGTATTTCTTTAATAACTTCCACAATTTTTATCTGATCGCAACCAAATTTTCAGAAATCAATTCAGTATATTTTAGGTATTTTTATGGTACATTAGTATTTTTTGAAAAAAAAAACCGCAATATTTTGCTTTTATTAAAAATGGGTAGCGGGTATCTTACAGTCGAGCACACTCGACTGTAGCTTTCCTACTTGTTTTTTAATAAATTCTACAATTTTCATCGCAATTTGACCGCAACCACAATTTCAGGAATCATAAATGCTATCGTGCATGTCCTCAGTTTTATAAATTTTAAAGATCTAGTTCTGACTTCTGTTCGTACGACAAAATTTGAAATAAAAGGAAACGAATGTTGGCTGCATGACTATAGCACAAAAATAATTTAGTGAAAATCGACCAAAAAACGGAAGTGAGTTTTAAGATTGGCTCATAACATCGCAAAACTTTACCAATTGCAATAGTGCCAATGAAAGTCTTTGATTTTTTTTTCGCAATTTTTTAGTTATCTGATAACATTGTGTAGCTTTCATCTTAAGTACATATAAAATGGCAACTAATTAAATTTGGAAAGTGAATATTAAAAATGCACACCTGCATTTTAATAATATAACAAATAATGGGGTTTTTGCAATTGATTTACTCAAAATTTTAATATTGTTGAAGAAAAGATGAGACGAAGATTGACCAAACAAACAACCAACCGAGAAGATGTTGTACTACCATTCTACGGTTATCCATTAGAAGCGAGGTTTGTGCTATGCAACCCCTAACGAACGCCATGCAATTCATTATTTTTAAAAATAATTCGTTATATCATTGCATTCTTTTATTTGAACAAGTTCTTAAACACTGCTGGCGGCGCTAATAACCCATGAACGGAGATCAGCAACACTGGCATAGACACCGGGATAATTGGCTGCAGCGCAGCCATAACCCCAGGACACAACACCAACGAGCACACCACCGGAGACCAATGGGCCACCGGAATCACCCTGGCAGGCATCCTTGTTGACGGTATAAGCGCAGATCATGGTGCTCTTGATTTGACTACCATAGCCGTAGGTAGACGAAGCGCAGTTGGCCTGGCTGACGATGCTCACGTCGACGTACCGCAGCTGGGAGGGGATGGAGCTGGATCCATAAGACTGAGTACCCCAGCCAGAGACGGAGGCAGAAGCACCGTTGCTTGGGTTGGAGGAAGCCAAACCGATAGTCTTAATGGTGGAGCTGGTGGACAGGGCAGAGCTCAGACGAATGACCGCAATATCGTTGACCATGGTGTTGGAGTTGTAACCCTCGTGGTTTTTGAAGGAAGCAACAGAGCTGGTAACACCACCGGAGTTCCAGTAGGAAGAGCCGGAACGAACCTGAAGAACGGAGGCGGAGACGGATTGCAGGCAGTGAGCAGCAGTCACGATGATGCTGGTAGAGTAGATGGAACCACCGCAGGAGTGGCTTCCACTACGCTGGAGGGAGATTTGCCAGGGGAAGCTGCTGATGGTGGTGGCAGCACCTCCAACGATGCGGCCATCCAACTGGGGGAGGAGACCCTCAGGGATAGCTGCTCCAAAGGCGCAGGCAACAACTGACAACAAGATCACGAACTTGAACATATTGCAAAGTACAATGAGCTCCCATTGCTAAAGTGTGGGACTTTTATAGTGGTTCTCGGTGTCTTATTATCTTCATAGTGGCTGTAATCAAAAGCTTTCAATCCATTTTATCATACAAAGTGGTCATGACGATTTTAAAGTAAGCATGGCACTCGACACTCGACATAATGCTGGTAAAACCCACAGGCAACCAAAATAGCTCATTAATTGATTCCGTTTATATAAACTTGATTAATAAGGAGTTGATTTTAGTTTTGTATATTTATAAATTCGAATGCATATTCTATGGGTATATTATTTTAATATATAATTATAATCAGTGTAAACAGGCATATCTTTGAGTATAAACACAAAGATCTGACTATCAGAGCCAATGTTTGTTTATTTTTTTTATAAGCAGTTATGTATCCCTGCAGAAAAAGTTTGTTTTCGAATTTTACCATAAATTCTAAAGGGCACGCAATACTAAAATGAAGAAAGTAAATTACCGTCGAGAATGAGGAGATACTTTTATTTATTTTTAATAAAATTTAGACAATTCTTATTATTGAGATTTAAAATACAAATATATTTAATAAAAATTATTGTGAGAACAGACAGAATCTCTTGATGACAAATTGATATGGATAATTGCGCCTAAATTTAATGGCAAATCGAGAAATGTTTGTACAAAATGGCATACAAGTCGTAAAAACCGTCACAAGCTTTTCAAATGGAATGAATTAGACGATATTGCACATTTGGGATTATTTCACAATTTCCTAAGATAATTTTTAATTCATTAAATAATTAAATAATTTAATAATTCATTAAATGATTATATGAACTAAGTTTGTGTGAAGAGTTTGAGTTAGTCGGACAAGAGCTGTTGAATTTTAGGGTGTAACGAGAGTAATGTATGTATTAGTTTTGATTGTCAAGTTATAGGAAACAAAATAGAAAGTAGAAAGTCGAGTGTGCTCGACTGTCAGATACCCGCTACTCATTTAAAACAAAAGGAAAATATTGAGGTAATTTTCTCAATATATACCAAAATAATATACCCCAAAAATTCTTAAAATATACCAAATAATATATATACTATAGAGTGGAAAATATACCAGATTGTCAATCAAAGCAATAAAATTCTTAGAAATTAGGCGTTTTTGCCCATATATAAGTATTTCTTTAATAACTTCAATAACAATTTCTATGTGATCGCAACCAAAATTTTCAGAAATCACAACGGCTATAGTTATTATTGTATTTAGCAAAACTCTAGCTTGAAAATTTCGCTTGCTATTCGTTCGTTATTTTGTCGATTTGCGGGTTTGAAAAAAAACTTAATCTGCAAACATAACAAATGCTGTCGATAAAAAATTATAGCTTTATTTCTTATAGTTTCAGAGACTCAGTGTTTTATACAGACGGATTTGTTATGTTTGCACGCAAATCAAGTTTGTTTCAAATTTTTGCCACGCCCACTCCCGCCTCCGCGATCAGATAAAAAATGTGGAAGTTATTAAAGAAATACTTTTGCATGGGCAAAATCACTTATCTAGTAGGGGTCTTAGTTGCTTTAGCTTGACAAATCTGGGATAATTTCCACTCTATAGTATATAGTAAGTGTAGTTCCATATCATTATACCAAATATACAATTCAGTATATTTTAGGTATTTTTATGGTACATTACCTTAGTATTTTTTGAAAAAAAAAACCGCAATATTTTGCTTTTATTAAAAATGGGTAGCGGGTATCTTACAGTCGAGCACACTCGACTGTAGCTTTCCTACATGTTTTTTAATAACTTCTACAATTTTCATCGCAATTTGACCGCAACCACAATTTCAGGAATCATAAATGCTATAGTGCATGTCCTCAGTTTTATAAATTTTAAAGATCTAGTTCTGACTTCTGTTCGTACGACAAAATTTGAAATAAAAGGAAACGAATGTTGGCTGCATGACTATAGCACAAAAATAATTTAGTGAAAATCGACCAAAAAACGGAAGTGAGTTTTAAGATTGGCTCATAACATCGCAAAACTTTACCAATTGCAATAGTGCCAATGAAAGTCTTTGATTTTTTTTTCGCAATTTTTTAGTTATCTGATAACATTGTGTAGCTTTCATCTTAAGTACATATAAAATGGCAACTAATTAAATTTGGAAAGTGAATATTAAAAATGCACACCTGCATTTTAATAATATAACAAATAATGGGGTTTTTGCAATTGATTTACTCAAAATTTTAATATTGTTGAAGAAAAGATGAGACGAAGATTGACCAAACAAACAACCAACCGAGAAGATGTTGTACTACCATTCTACGGTTATCCATTAGAAGCGAGGTTTGTGCTATGCAACCCCTAACGAACGCCATGCAATTCATTAATTTAACAAAATAATTCGTTATATCATTGCATTCTTTTATTTGAACAAGTTCTTAAACACTGCTGGCGGCGCTAATAACCCATGAACGGAGATCAGCAACACTGGCATAGACACCGGGATAATTGGCTGCAGCGCAGCCATAACCCCAGGACACAACACCAACGAGCACACCACCGGAGACCAATGGGCCACCGGAATCACCCTGGCAGGCATCCTTGTTGACGGTATAAGCGCAGATCATGGTGCTCTTGATTTGACTACCATAGCCGTAGGTAGACGAAGCGCAGTTGGCCTGGCTGACGATGCTCACGTCGACGTACCGCAGCTGGGAGGGGATGGAGCTGGATCCATAAGACTGAGTACCCCAGCCAGAGACGGAGGCAGAAGCACCGTTGCTTGGGTTGGAGGAAGCCAAACCGATAGTCTTAATGGTGGAGCTGGTGGACAGGGCAGAGCTCAGACGAATGACCGCAATATCGTTGACCATGGTGTTGGAGTTGTAACCCTCGTGGTTTTTGAAGGAAGCAACAGAGTTGGTAACACCACCGGAGTTCCAGTAGGAAGAGCCGGCACGAACCTGAAGAACGGAGGCGGAGACGGATTGCAGGCAGTGAGCAGCAGTCACGATGATGCTGGTAGAGTAGATGGAACCACCGCAGGAGTGGCTTCCACTACGCTGGAGGGAGATTTGCCAGGGGAAGCTGCTGATGGTGGTGGCAGCACCTCCAACGATGCGGCCATCCAACTGGGGGAGGAGACCCTCAGGGATAGCTGCTCCAAAGGCGCAGGCAACAACTGACAACAAGATCACGAACTTGAACATATTGCAAAGTACAATGAGCTCCCATTGCTAAAGTGTGGGACTTTTATAGTGGTTCTCGGTGTCTTATTATCTTCATAGTGGCTGTAATCAAAAGCTTTCAATCCATTTTATCATACAAAGTGGTCATGACGATTTTAAAGTAAGCATGGCACTCGACACTCGACATAATGCTGGTAAAACCCACAGGCAAACAAAATAGCTCATTAATTGATTCCGTTTATATAAACTTGATTAATAAGGAGTTGATTTTAGTTTTGTATATTTATAAATTCGAATGCATTTTCTATGGGTATATTATTTTAATATATAATTATAATCAGTGTAAACAGGCATATCTTTGAGTATAAACACAAAGATCTGACTATCAGAGCCAATGTTTGTTTATTTTTTTTATAAGCAGTTATGTATCCCTGCAGAAAAAGTTTGTTTTCGAATTTTACCATAAATTCTAAAGGGCACGCAATACTAAAATGAAGAAAGTAAATTACCGTCGAGAATGAGGAGATACTTTTATTTATTTTTAATAAAATTTAGACAATTCTTATTATTGAGATTTAAAATACAAATATATTTAATAAAAATTATTGTGAGAACAGACAGAATCTCTTGATGACAAATTGATATGGATAATTGCGCCTAAATTTAATGGCAAATCGAGAAATGTTTGTACAAAATGGCATACAAGTCGTAAAAACCGTCACAAGCTTTTCAAATGGAATGAATTAGACGATATTGCACATTTGGGATTATTTCACAATTTCCTAAGATAATTTTTAATTCATTAAATAATTTAATAATTCATTAAATGATTATATGAACTAAGTTTGTGTGAAGAGTTTGAGTTAGTCGGACAAGAGCTGTTGAATTTTAGGGTGTAACGAGAGTAATGTATGTATTAGTTTTGATTGTCAAGTTATAGGAAACAAAATAGAAAGCTACAGTCGAGTCTGCTCGACTGTCAGATACCCGCTACTCATTTAAAACAAAAGGAAAATATTGAGGTAATTTTCTCAATATATACCAAAATAATATACCCCAAAAATTCTTAAAATATACCAAATAATATATATACTATAGAGTGGAAAATATACCAGATTGTCAATCAAAGCAATAAAATTCTTAGAAATTAGGCGTTTTTGCCCATATATAAGTATTTCTTTAATAACTTCAATAACAATTTCTATGTGATCGCAACCAAAATTTTCAGAAATCACAACGGCTATAGTTATTATTGTATTTAGCAAAACTCTAGCTTGAAAATTTCGCTTGCTATTCGTTCGTTATTTTGTCGATTTGCGGGTTTGAAAAAAAACTTAATCTGCAAACATAACAAATGCTGTCGATAAAAAATTATAGCTTTATTTCTTATAGTTTCAGAGACTCAGTGTTTTATACGGACGGATTTGTTATGTTTGCACGCAAATCAAGTTTGTTTCAAATTTTTGCCACGCCCACTCCCGCCTCCGCGATCAGATAAAAAATGTGGAAGTTATTAAAGAAATACTTTTGCATGGGCAAAATCACTTATCTAGTAGGGGTCTTAGTTGCTTTAGTTGACAAATCTGGGATATTTTGCACTCTATAGTATATAGTAAGTGTAGTTCCATATCATTATACCAAATATACAATTCAGTATATTTTAGGTATTTTTATGGTACATTACCTTAGTATTTTTTGAAAAAAAAAACCGCAATATTTTGCTTTTATTAAAAATGGGTAGCGGGTATCTTACAGTCGAGCACACTCGACTGTAGCTTTCCTACATGTTTTTTAATAACTTCTACAATTTTCATCGCAATTTGACCGCAACCACAATTTCAGGAATCATAAATGCTATAGTGCATGTCCTCAGTTTTATAAATTTTAAAGATCTAGTTCTGACTTCTGTTCGTACGACAAAATTTGAAATAAAAGGAAACGAATGTTGGCTGCATGACTATAGCACAAAAATAATTTAGTGAAAATCGACCAAAAAACGGAAGTGAGTTTTAAGATTGGCTCATAACATCGCAAAACTTTACCAATTGCAATAGTGCCAATGAAAGTCTTTGATTTTTTTTTCGCAATTTTTTAGTTATCTGATAACATTGTGTAGCTTTCATCTTAAGTACATATAAAATGGCAACTAATTAAATTTGGAAAGTGAATATTAAAAATGCACACCTGCATTTTAATAATATAACAAATAATGGGGTTTTTGCAATTGATTTACTCAAAATTTTAATATTGTTGAAGAAAAGATGAGACGAAGATTGACCAAACAAACAACCAACCGAGAAGATGTTGTACTACCATTCTACGGTTATCCATTAGAAGCGAGGTTTGTGCTATGCAACCCCTAACGAACGCCATGCAATTCATTATTTTAACAAAATAATTCGTTATATCATTGCATTCTTTTATTTGAACAAGTTCTTAAACACTGCTGGCGGCGCTAATAACCCATGAACGGAGATCAGCAACACTGGCATAGACACCGGGATAATTGGCTGCAGCGCAGCCATAACCCCAGGACACAACACCAACGAGCACACCACCGGAGACCAATGGGCCACCGGAATCACCCTGGCAGGCATCCTTGTTGACGGTATAAGCGCAGATCATGGTGCTCTTGATTTGACTACCATAGCCGTAGGTAGACGAAGCGCAGTTGGCCTGGCTGACGATGCTCACGTCGACGTACCGCAGCTGGGAGGGGATGGAGCTGGATCCATAAGACTGAGTACCCCAGCCAGAGACGGAGGCAGAAGCACCGTTGCTTGGGTTGGAGGAAGCCAAACCGATAGTCTTAATGGTGGAGCTGGTGGACAGGGCAGAGCTCAGACGAATGACCGCAATATCGTTGACCATGGTGTTGGAGTTGTAACCCTCGTGGTTTTTGAAGGAAGCAACAGAGCTGGTAACACCACCGGAGTTCCAGTAGGAAGAGCCGGCACGAACCTGAAGAACGGAGGCGGAGACGGATTGCAGGCAGTGAGCAGCAGTCACGATGATGCTGGTAGAGTAGATGGAACCACCGCAGGAGTGGCTTCCACTACGCTGGAGGGAGATTTGCCAGGGGAAGCTGCTGATGGTGGTGGCAGCACCTCCAACGATGCGGCCATCCAACTGGGGGAGGAGACCCTCAGGGATAGCTGCTCCAAAGGCGCAGGCAACAACTGACAACAAGATCACGAACTTGAACATATTGCAAAGTACAATGAGCTCCCATTGCTAAAGTGTGGGACTTTTATAGTGGTTCTCGGTGTCTTATTATCTTCATAGTGGCTGTAATCAAAAGCTTTCAATCCATTTTATCATACAAAGTGGTCATGACGATTTTAAAGTAAGCATGGCACTCGACACTCGACATAATGCTGGTAAAACCCACAGGCAACCAAAATAGCTCATTAATTGATTCCGTTTATATAAACTTGATTAATAAGGAGTTGATTTTAGTTTTGTATATTTATAAATTCGAATGCATATTCTATGGGTATATTATTTTAATATATAATTATAATCAGTGTAAACAGGCATATCTTTGAGTATAAACACAAAGATCTGACTATCAGAGCCAATGTTTGTTTATTTTTTTTATAAGCAGTTATGTATCCCTGCAGAAAAAGTTTGTTTTCGAATTTTACCATAAATTCTAAAGGGCACGCAATACTAAAATGAAGAAAGTAAATTACCGTCGAGAATGAGGAGATACTTTTATTTATTTTTAATAAAATTTAGACAATTCTTATTATTGAGATTTAAAATACAAATATATTTAATAAAAATTATTGTGAGAACAGACAGAATCTCTTGATGACAAATTGATATGGATAATTGCGCCTAAATTTAATGGCAAATCGAGAAATGTTTGTACAAAATGGCATACAAGTCGTAAAAACCGTCACAAGCTTTTCAAATGGAATGAATTAGACGATATTGCACATTTGGGATTATTTCACAATTTCCTAAGATAATTTTTAATTCATTAAATAATTAAATAATTTAATAATTCATTAAATGATTATACCCGCTACCCATAGGGTAGAAGGGTATTATAACTTTGTGCCGGCAGGAAATGTATGTAACAGGTAGAAGGAGGCATCTCCGACCCTATAAAGTATATATATTCTTGATCAGCGTCAACAGCCGAGACGATATAGCCATGTCCGTCTGTCCGTCTGTCCGTCTGTCCGTCTGTCCGTCTGTCCGTCCGTCTGTATGAACACCTAGATCTCAGAGACTATAAGAGATAGAGCTATAATTTTTTTTCGACAGCATTTGTTATGATTGCACGCAGATCAAGTTTGTTTTAAATTTTTGCCACGCCCACTTCCGCCCCCGCAAATCAGAAAAAATCGAATAACAAGAGTAATAATAAAGCTGGAGTCCCGAATTTTGGGATATACATTAGAAACTATAGTCCTTGTGACTTCTGAAAATTTGGTTGCGATCGGATCAAAATTGTGGAAGTTATTAAAGAAATACTTTTGTATGGGCTAAAACGCCTACTTACTAGGGGTCTCATTTGCTTTGGCCGACAATCTGGTATATTATGCCGTCTATGGTATATTTTGAAAGTGGTACTATACTGAATACCAAAAATATACCAAATATATCATTTGGTATATTTTTAGTATTTTGTAGTATTTTTTGGTATATTTAGAAAATAATATCGCAATATTTTGCTTTTATTCAAAATGGGTAGCGGGTATCTCACAGTCGAGCACACTCGACTGTAGCTTTCTTACTTGTTATATGAACTAAGTTTGTGTGAAGAGTTTGAGTTAGTCGGACAAGAGCTGTTGAATTTTAGGGTGTAACGAGAGTAATGTATGTATTAGTTTTGATTGTCAAGTTATAGGAAACAAAATAGAAAGTAGAAAGTCGAGTGTGCTCGACTGTCAGATACCCGCTACTCATTTAAAACAAAAGGAAAATATTGAGGTAATTTTCTCAATATATACCAAAATAATATACCCCAAAAATTCTTAAAATATACAAAATAATATATATACTATAGAGTGGAAAATATACCAGATTGTCAATCAAAGCAATAAAATTCTTAGAAATTAGGCGTTTTTGCCCATATATAAGTATTTCTTTAATAACTTCAATAACAATTTCTATGTGATCGCAACCAAAATTTTCAGAAATCACAACGGCTATAGTTATTATTGTATTTAGCAAAACTCTAGCTTGAAAATTTCGCTTGCTATTCGTTCGTTATTTTGTCGATTTGCGGGTTTGAAAAAAAACTTAATCTGCAAACATAACAAATGCTGTCGATAAAAAATTATAGCTTTATTTCTTATAGTTTCAGAGACTCAGTGTTTTATACGGACGGATTTGTTATGTTTGCACGCAAATCAAGTTTGTTTCAAATTTTTGCCACGCCCACTCCCGCCTCCGCAAATCAAAAAAATCGAATAACAAGCGTAATTTTAAGGCTAAAGCTGCGGTGTATATAATAATAACAATAGTATTTATGATTCCTGAAAATTTGGTTGCGATCAGATAAAAAATGTGGAAGTTATTAAAGAAATACTTTTGCATGGGCAAAATCACTTATCTAGTAGGGGTCTTAGTTGCTTTAGTTGACAAATCTGGGATATTTTGCACTCTATAGTATATAGTAAGTGTAGTTCCATATCATTATACCAACTATACAATTCAGTATATTTTAGGTATTTTTATGGTACATTACCTTAGTATTTTTTGAAAAAAAAAACCGCAATATTTTGCTTTTATTAAAAATGGGTAGCGGGTATCTTACAGTCGAGCACACTCGACTGTAGCTTTCCTACATGTTTTTTAATAACTTCTACAATTTTCATCGCAATTTGACCGCAACCACAATTTCAGGAATCATAAATGCTATAGTGCATGTCCTCAGTTTTATAAATTTTAAAGATCTAGTTCTGACTTCTGTTCGTACGACAAAATTTGAAATAAAAGGAAACGAATGTTGGCTGCATGACTATAGCACAAAAATAATTTAGTGAAAATCGACCAAAAAACGGAAGTGAGTTTTAAGATTGGCTCATAACATCGCAAAACTTTACCAATTGCAATAGTGCCAATGAAAGTCTTTGATTTTTTTTTCGCAATTTTTTAGTTATCTGATAACATTGTGTAGCTTTCATCTTAAGTACATATAAAATGGCAACTAATTAAATTTGGAAAGTGAATATTAAAAATGCACACCTGCATTTTAATAATATAACAAATAATGGGGTTTTTGCAATTGATTTACTCAAAATTTTAATATTGTTGAAGAAAAGATGAGACGAAGATTGACCAAACAAACAACCAACCGAGAAGATGTTGTACTACCATTCTACGGTTATCCATTAGAAGCGAGGTTTGTGCTATGCAACCCCTAACGAACGCCATGCAATTCATTAATTTAACAAAATAATTCGTTATATCATTGCATTCTTTTATTTGAACAAGTTCTTAAACACTGCTGGCGGCGCTAATAACCCATGAACGGAGATCAGCAACACTGGCATAGACACCGGGATAATTGGCTGCAGCGCAGCCATAACCCCAGGACACAACACCAACGAGCACACCACCGGAGACCAATGGGCCACCGGAATCACCCTGGCAGGCATCCTTGTTGACGGTATAAGCGCAGATCATGGTGCTCTTGATTTGACTACCATAGCCGTAGGTAGACGAAGCGCAGTTGGCCTGGCTGACGATGCTCACGTCGACGTACCGCAGCTGGGAGGGGATGGAGCTGGATCCATAAGACTGAGTACCCCAGCCAGAGACGGAGGCAGAAGCACCGTTGCTTGGGTTGGAGGAAGCCAAACCGATAGTCTTAATGGTGGAGCTGGTGGACAGGGCAGAGCTCAGACGAATGACCGCAATATCGTTGACCATGGTGTTGGAGTTGTAACCCTCGTGGTTTTTGAAGGAAGCAACAGAGCTGGTAACACCACCGGAGTTCCAGTAGGAAGAGCCGGCACGAACCTGAAGAACGGAGGCGGAGACGGATTGCAGGCAGTGAGCAGCAGTCACGATGATGCTGGTAGAGTAGATGGAACCACCGCAGGAGTGGCTTCCACTACGCTGGAGGGAGATTTGCCAGGGGAAGCTGCTGATGGTGGTGGCAGCACCTCCAACGATGCGGCCATCCAACTGGGGGAGGAGACCCTCAGGGATAGCTGCTCCAAAGGCGCAGGCAACAACTGACAACAAGATCACGAACTTGAACATATTGCAAAGTACAATGAGCTCCCATTGCTAAAGTGTGGGACTTTTATAGTGGTTCTCGGTGTCTTATTATCTTCATAGTGGCTGTAATCAAAAGCTTTCAATCCATTTTATCATACAAAGTGGTCATGACGATTTTAAAGTAAGCATGGCACTCGACACTCGACATAATGCTGGTAAAACCCACAGGCAAACAAAATAGCTCATTAATTGATTCCGTTTATATAAACTTGATTAATAAAGAGTTGATTTTAGTTTTGTATATTTATAAATTCGAATGCATATTCTATGGGTATATTATTTTAATATATAATTATAATCAGTGTAAACAGGCATATCTTTGAGTATAAACACAAAGATCTGACTATCAGAGCCAATGTTTGTTTATTTTTTTTATAAGCAGTTATGTATCCCTGCAGAAAAAGTTTGTTTTCGAATTTTACCATGAATTCTAAAGGGCACGCAATACTAAAATGAAGAAAGTAAATTACCGTCGAGAATAAGGAGATACTTTTATTTATTTTTAATAAAATGTAGACAATTCTTATTATTGAGATTTAAAATACAAATATATTTAATAAAAATTATTGTGAGAACAGACAGAATCTCTTGATGACAAATTGATATGGATAATTGCGCCTAAATTTAATGGCAA
Source organism: Drosophila niveifrons (assembly GCA_035046325.1). Classification (NCBI taxonomy): domain Eukaryota; kingdom Metazoa; phylum Arthropoda; class Insecta; order Diptera; family Drosophilidae; genus Drosophila; species Drosophila niveifrons. The sequence goes on from JAWNOC010000041.1 coordinate 799,381, forward strand.
ATCGAGAAATGTTTGTACAAAATGGCATACAAGTCGTAAAAACCGTCACAAGCTTTTCAAATGGAATGAATTAGACGATATTGCACATTTGGGATTATTTCACAATTTCCTAAGATAATTTTTAATTCATTAAATAATTAAATAATTTAATAATTCATTAAATGATTATATGAACTAAGTTTGTGTGAAGAGTTTGAGTTAGTCGGACAAGAGCTGTTGAATTTTAGGGTGTAACGAGAGTAATGTATGTATTATTTTTGATTGTCAAGTTATAGGAAACAAAATAGAAAGCTACAGTCGAGTGTGCTCGACTGTCAGATACCCGCTACTCATTTAAAACAAAAGGAAAATATTGAGGTAATTTTCTCAATATATACCAAGAAAAAAGTATAGCATTATCTCTTATAGTCTCTGAGATCCAGTGTTTCATACGGACGGACGGGCAGATAGACAGGCGGACATGGGAAGAACAAGAATATATATACTTTATAGGGTCCGAGATGCCTCCTTATACCTGTTACAAATATTTCCTGCCGCCAAAAAGTTATAATACCCTTCTACCCTATGGTTAGCGGGTAGAAAGTACACCATAGAGAGAATAATACATAAGATTGACAGTCATAGCCACCTAGTAAGAAGACTTTTCGCCCATAGAAAAGTATTTCTTTAATAACTTCTACAATTTTCATCGCAATTTGATCGCAACCACATTTTCAAGAATCGTAAATACTATACTAAGCTTTCTAAATTTTAAAGATCTAGTTCTGACTTCTGACTTCTGTTCTGTGACAACGGCGACCCCTTAAACCCTTAGCTCTTTTGGGATTGTGGAGTGGGTTATTGCTATGCTCGACACGAATCCACGAAAAACTTTATTATTAAACACATGAGTCGATCCACTTGTCTATAATCTAAACACGGATTTCATTTCCGACTCGAATCTTGTTGATAACCGCAGCAAGTTTGTTTTTTTTTCGTTATATAATATATTAATAATTCATTGAACTCCCAATAATAAACCACAATAATAAGAAGAAGAGAATACAAAAACATAATAATAATTAATTAAGCAAAACTTTGGCACCTCACCTTTTATGCGCATTTTAGAAAATCAAGATTCATGGTTATTTTATATGTACATTCAAATATGTCTAGACGTATCAAGAAAATTTCGCTTTTAATTTTTTTTTCTGTCCTTTTCAAATTAATTTTTTTTTGTAATATTTATTCTTTATTTTTTTTAACAATATTTCATATTTATTTATTTTTAAATCTTTTAATAATATATATTTATTTAGAAGATTTTTTATAATATTTATACCACTGTGCTGTTACAAAAAGTAACAATAACAGTAACAATGTATGACCCAAAAGTTAGTGCATCAAACGACAGCTGTTTTATGCTGTGCAAGCAAAACTGTGGGCAGCTGCTGCGAGGCCGAACAGGCACTAATATGTACATATGTATGTATGTAACTACATACCTACGAATCTTTCTGCTATCAGAACTTCTTTTTGTCTTTTTATCACTTACCAGACAAAACCCCACGACGAAGGCCTTCATAATGTTGTTACTATTGGTGATGATGATGATGATTTCTAATTTACTAATTTAATTTTTGTTCACATACACACACAAATTGTTGGAATTATTATAGTTTTTGTTGCACAGTGTTTATACCCGCTACCCATAGGGTATTATAACTTTGTGCCGGCAGGAAATGTATGTAACAGATAGAAGGAGGCATCTCCGACCCTATAAAGTATATATATTCTTGATCAGCGTCAACAGCCGAGACGATCTAGCCATGTCCGTCTGTACGTCTGTCCGTATGAAACACTGGATCTCAGAGACTATAGGAGATAGAGCTCTCATTTTCCTACAGCATTTGTTATGTTTGCACGCAGATCAAGTTTATTTCAAATTTTTGCCACGCCTACTTCCGCCCCCAAAAACAAAAAATCGAATAACAAGCGTAATAATAAAGCTAGAGTCGCGAATATTGGGATATACATTAAGAACTTTAGTCTTAGAAATCTTAGTTGCTTTAGCTGACAAATCTGGGATATCAGTATATATTAAGTGTAGTTCCATATCAATATACCAAATATAGGATTATGTTACATTAATTTAGTATATTTAAGAAAAAATACCGCAATATTTAGCTTTTATTAAAAGTGGGTAGAAGGTATTTCACAGTCGAACACACTCGACTGTAGCTTTCCTACTTGTTTTTTTTTTGTGGTTGGTTATTGTGTTATAGGAATTTATTTTTCACTATTTATTTATTTATATTTTTTTAATTTTTGGGTGTGTCACGTCGAATATACCCTTTAGGGACTAGGGTACAATGCCAAATAGAATAACCTAAACAAAATAAAATTATAGCGCAAAAAAAAATAAGTGCCAATTCATAATTAATATTTTCGTTTTTCCTTTTTAACTTTCTAGTTGCTTCTTATAACTATGCAAACTAAATTATTTTATTTATAAGGCAAATGCAAATCTTTTCTTTAGATTTCTTTTTATTTGGGCTTTTATCACTTCCACTATTGCGAATCTCACAGCTATAGCATGACCTTTTTAATTTTTAACAAATTATTATTACACACACTGGCACTACACTAGCACTAGTTGAACTGCTGCTGCTGTTGCAGCGACGAAGAGAAGGAACAAATGTAAGCGGCGATTATGGTCCAAGGGCCTTGCGCGGCTCGGCACAGTGGGGCAAGAGTGCTCTGTCCAGAGATGCACTGCACTTCACTGCTGGCGCCTTCTGGTTCTGCAGGCGGCAGACCCATAAATATAAGACTCCCGGCACGAAATAGTCGGGCTCTGCTGACTAACATGTGCCGGTTTCGTGGAGTTAAAATTCACTATAAAGGTAGAATTTTTATCTATCCGTATTATTTTCACAAGCTAAAGATGAAGGAAAAATTGAATTAGGCCCAATGTACAAATTTTATTATTTCTCTGAAATAATTACCTTCGCTTAACAAGCGTAATGCTCAATAGCAAAAAAGCATCAATGTTGGCGGATTATATTCTTTTCTGGTGATGTATGTGATTTGAACATTTTTCACATCATCAACCAGAATGTCGGCACCGATCATCCGTCTTCGATCATAGTTCAATTAGAAAAGAATGAGAGCTGTCGTTGTCAAAGCGACAAACTCAGCACGGAGGGAAAACTGCACTTGTAGAGGTGTATTTCTCTTTACTTCAATGCTTTGGGTCTCCTCTAACTTTAAGAGGCAAATTTAAATTCTCAAGGCTAAAGAGATTTTACGAACATTTTTATCATTTGCGACCATTACAGTTCGTAGGACAAAATAGAAATAAAAGGAAACGAATGTTGCCTGCATGACTATAGCACAAATTTAATTTAGTGATAAACGGAAGTGAATTTTGAGGTTGGATTTGATATCTTAAAGCTTTGCCAATTGATCCACATTTATTAAATTTTTTTCTACAAAGTTTATTTGATTTAAAAATATCTATTCATTTTTTTTTTTTGCTTTCGTTTGAAATTGTAAAAAGTGGATAGATAGCATAAACCAACTAATTAAATAAGTTTGTCTCTTACATAAAATATAAATTTCTATATAACCTGTAAATTTAAAAAAAAAACATTATGTGTCTATCACAACAAAAAAAATTAGTATGCCAAAAAAAAAAACGCCATAAAATGGTGCTCTTCGCCAGAAAATTTTGTTTTATTTTTTTGTCTCGGTGGACCTTTCTTTGGAAATGGGAAGAATTTTTTTTTATTTTTTATTTTATTATAATAAATCTAGTATTTAATACTACATTTAATAGTCTCTTCTCTTCTCTGCTGGGGCCTTTGACTCGAAAAAAGTATCTGTAGTTATTATACCCAAAAATGTAGTTTTCATTATACAATTTTACATTTTCATTATATTATATTATCATTTGAAGGGGTTTGTAGGAGGTGGGCAGGTATCTAAGAACCAAACTCGGAAACTTGGTATCGAGGATATGATCCACAGTTAGGCTGCCACCACAGAGTGGGCATGGAACAGGTTCCATGTAGCCAGATTTTTCTTGTTTAGATGCAGTTAGATTAACTTCTTAAGGTCCTTGGGTTTAATGGGATGAAAGAGGATGGTCGGAGCGGTTTTCATGTGGTTTGCAGCTTTATCGGCGACTTAGTTACCAGGAATCCCATGATGACCGGGAACCCATAGAAAGGAGATTTTCTTGTGATTGGGCGTCGAGATTTTAATAATTTCCAGTGTCAGGTGTGTAGGGTCACTATTGTGTCAACGCTGATAAAGCAGAGAGGCTATCAATACAAATTACAAAATAGCTCTTGTTGGCAGCAGCGAACTGGCAAGCATTTAGTGTGGCGAAAGTTTCGGCGGTGAAAGTTGAGCAGTATCCGGGATGATGGTGCTATCTCTGCTTCCGACGGAAAAGGTGGTGGCATTGGCAATTTTAGAGCCATCGGTGTAAAGCCAAGATTTTGCACCAAGCTTATTGTTTTCGCAATAGAATTTGGCCGGGAATTCGGAACGGGAAGTTTTTGGTTTTTAGAGATGATGCAAGGTTCGTGATTACAATATGTGTACTATAAATGGCACAACGCCGCAGAGTGGAGGGGCATTTATAATTCCGTTTGTGTTTCGATATTCCAATTAACTCTTTTCTTAGCAGGACATTCGGTGTGTTGTATATTTTTGGAATGAGCTGCATGGTTGTCTCTAAAATGCGATCTGCTATACTAGGAAGGCCAGATTCCACTAATATGCATCGGGTTGGGGAGGAAGGAAATTCGTTGATAGACCGTCGAAGAGCACCGTGGTACGGCGATTGTATTTTCTTGATGTGGGCCTTTGCGCACCATCCGTAGATAGGGAGTCGTAGTCGTAGTTTAGAGAGCATTAGGGCACGAGTGATATTTACAAGGGTATTGATATGAATTCTAGTATATTTGGAGATTAGAAATTTAATAATATTAGTTAGTTACTAGTTGTTTTCTAAGGTTGTCGCAGTGATATTTAAATATAAGTTTAGAGTCGAAGGTTATGCCCAGTATGTCTAGTTTAACTACACATTTAATACAATTGTTCTTAAAGATTAATTCCGGAAATTTACAGAAGTGCTTACGGCAAATATGTAGTATTTAAAATTTCTCTATTGCAAGAGAGCACCTGGGCTCCCCAGGACTCCAGGTCGTGAAGGATACTTACAAATTTAGTTTTAACATTATCCAAGTTTTTTATTTTGGTAAAAAATATGGCGTCATCAGCATACATTGAGATATTTATGTTCTTATATGGGGTCAGGATATAGTTTATTTGCTCAAACGCAATTATGAAGAGTACCTCAGACAGTGGAGAGCCTTGAGGGATACAATTAAATCAACAGAAGGTGTCGGAAGTGGTGTTGTTAACTCGGACCCTAAAGGAACGAATGGTCATTAAGGCCTTTATAAGATTATAAAGCCTAGGACCAATGCCCCAGCGTTCAAGTCTAGATAGCACTGCATGTAGCCCCACGCGATCGAATGCTTTTTCGAAATCTGTCGCCAGGATGGAGACATGATTTTTTATCGAAAGAGCATTTGACGCGAAGTGTTGAATACCCAACAATGCGTCCATTGTGCTGTGCTTTTGTTTTAAAGCAACTTGGTTGTGCGAAATTAAATTATGTCGAGTAATAAACCACATTAGCCTTCTTGCTATTATTTTTTCAATTGCTTTGCTTAGGCAAGAGAGTAGAGAGATCGAACGGAAACTGTTTATTTCATGTTTTATTTTATTTGATTTAGCTATGGGTATGATAATGGATTTTCACCAAGTGTGTGGGTAGGACCCAGAATCAAGCATAGTTTTAAATATCTGCAGAAGCTTATGTTTGAGAGCATCTATTTCATCTATTTCAAAAAACGTAAAATTTTCGTCTAAACATTTGGCCGAGACAGAGAGCACTTTGGGCTGATATGTATGTGATTGTTAAAATGTTGCTGTCCCTTAAGTAATTTAACCAGGCTTGGCACAATTTCTTTGTCAATTTGGTGGGGACAGGTATCAAGACTTGAGTCTGTTTGAATACATTTTATAGGGATGGAAGGAGCGCCGGATAGTTGTTTTATATCAGACCAAACCCTCTTTGTGGTAGAAAGCGGAGATATACGTCAGATGAAATTTTCAAGACATAGACGCATAGCCGCCAGTGGCAGCCTTTTTAAGCTGAGGGGCTTAGTTGTCGGAATAGAATTGGACGGAAAGGAATATGGTTATAGGGAAGTGATCACTGCCGTGCAGATTATCTAGGATAGCCCAGCTATACTTGTGAGCAATTTGAGGAGATATAATTAAAATATCAACATGGGTGAAGGAATTGTGAGTTGAAAGATGGGTTGCTGAGCCGTTGCTAAGGACAACCAAATTTTTTTCCGCAATGGCCCGCTCAACCCCATAAGGAGCTCCATGCCTTAAAGTCACCCACCATCATCAGAGACCCATTGATTTGGACAAGGATAGCAGAAATGTCGTTGCTTGAGAAAGACTTGCTAGGAGGAATATATGCGTTGATAATGGTAATGATATTACCAATATTCAGCTGTAAGGCTGAACAGAGGATAGAGGAATTTAAAGTTTTGTGGGTATATGGAATTTGAAGTTTAATGAGAACACCGACGCCTTGCTTGGCCGACGTGTTTTGTAGTAAGTTGAAAATTAACCAGTGTATGCCTAAGGAAAGATGAAGTTGTTAGAATTAAGAGGCAAGTGAGTTTCTTGCAAACATAAAACATAGGGGTATGTTTATGTTTGCAACATAAGGAAAAACCAATGGAGAGATTTGACTACGAGTCAAAGTCATCCATTGGTTTTTCCTTATGTTCAGTTGTATTATTTATGAGAGAAATAGTTTTATGTGAAATGAGAATATTGTTTGAGTTATTCAGATGATTTTGTAACGAATCTATAAATTCGTTTATTGCTAATCTAATAGCACGAGATTTTGATAGGTTGTCTTCGACAATGTCGGAGAGAGGTAATTTTGGGAGAGCGTATTGGAACGTTCTCTGAGAGTAACTTGCTTATAACAAGTAACTGTAGTATTTAGTTGGTTTGCTTTGCTCGCCGGAGAAGCTGAAGTTTGTTGAACTGCTGCAGTAGCAGTATAAGACGAAGAGGTAACGGTTGATTTTGGTTATTGTTGTTTCAATGATATGCGAACTTCGCGCGTACTGCATCTTTTTGTTATTTTAATTTTGAGTAGTTCTCTTTGCTACAGATACTGAGAGCAATTAGGCGGCGTGCTCACCGATACAGTTGGCGCAGAAAGTGCGAGTGCAGGGTTCGGGGTGTTGTGGAACTAGAGTGTGGAACTATAGTGGAACAGCAGTGTGACCCAACAGTAGTCATGTTTTGCATCAAATGGGGTTTGGAATGTATTCCCTCACCTTAACAGAGTGCGAACAAATGTCCAGATTGCTAGGTATACTGTAAAGATCAAATGTAATCGAGATTACCCCGGTAGGCTTAACGATGCCGTCAACTGTTTTGGAGAACTTAAAAATGAATGAACATGCTGGGGTTTAAGCTCAGCGACAATTTCTTCCTCAGGAAAGTTAAGGAAATCATGCAATTTGCAATCGATATCGCAAATGCCAGCCAAATGCGAAACTTTTAGAAAACGTTGGGTGACATCCTTGGATTTTACCAAAACTAAGAGATTGCCATCACGATGGGTGGAAATGGATATAATTACCTTGCTGATGATATGCAGAGCTCGGTGTACCGCCAAACACGAGAGTTCGGAGATGGGCTTGTCACAGTTTTTAAAAGCAATTATTAGGAACCGTGGATTTTGGTGGTTTGGTTCGGGCAACTCGGAAATTTCTTCTGAGAACTTTTGGTATGATTGTTTTTTTTTTTTTGCTTTGGGGCTAACGCTAAGGCTGGCAAAGCGATTGTGCCTAAATTGGGTGGCCCGGGGGACATGGTTGCACTGAGAAATGATAACTCACTGAAGGTTGTTTAACGCAAACGAGCGCGAACAAGAAAAGAGTGAAAGAACAATTGAGAAAAAAGTAACGGACTGTAGTTAAGACACGGACGTCCTCACTCGAAGAGAGATAGTCGGTGACTGGGAAGAATTTATATGTGTTGTTTCATTGTCGTGTTCATAAGCAAATACAAACTTTCAAAAAAGTAAATTAATAAATCTATGGTAGGCATAAAATTCCAACTGAAATAAAATCCGACCATAATGTTTCATATAGTATTACATATAGGAGACTTAGGAGAGCATTATGAAAATGTGTCCAATAAGCATTGAGAATAAGTTTTTGATTGGTATATTAGAGTAAAAAGGATATCCGAGGAGTCAGACTATATAGAAACCTTTATCACACGTGCAGTTCGTGAGTATAGTTCATCAATAAGTTAATTTCTATTCTTTTAATAGTTTTTGTAACCTGTTATCTAATATCACTTATAACGTTCTTATTATGATAAACCCTTTGACTCGGTCTTTGCAATCTTCTCATGGGTTGGCTGTTCTATTATTAAAAGCGACAGACCATGAAAATAATAAATTTCAACTTGGCATTAAATATGTTATTTGTCGATCAAATTTCGAACGTACATATTATTTTAAAATTGATTATACCCGTAGTGAAGAAGGCTACCACAATTGAGACAGCCAGAATAAAGCTTCTTCCTGCCTAATTGTCTAAATGTCTGAATAAATAGACAGATTTTAGAGAGGTCTGCTAATATATAAGTGCCAATACTGACCAATAATAACTACAGTTAATTATATGTGCCACATACTAACTGCAGCTGTGGTTTCGTGATTGTTTTGGTTGACAATCTCGTACATTTGGTAAACTCTACAGTATTATTTGAATCTATTAGAAAGGGTTCCATTGATTTTAGTATATTAGTTTGGTATATTTGAACAACCGCAATGCTTAGCTTTAATTTGAAATAGCTGACGGGTATCTCACATTTGATCACACTTTTCTATAACTTTCTTAGTTGTTTCAATATTTATCCGAAATTAAACATAGATACGCATTTCAGTTTTTGTATAATTTCAAAATTCTTCATATGCAATAGAGCCAAAACTTTTTTAGTTATCAAATAACATTCTGAAGCTTACATCTTAACTACATCTAAAATGGTAATTAATTTAATTTGGAAAGTGAGTATTAAAAATGCAAACAAATTCTGCGTTGATATTTCCTACTTTTCTTTTAAATTGTACAAACCAACCGCAAAGATGTACTAACAGACTAAAAATCATGGTGCCATACTACGGTTATCCATAAGAAGTCAGGTTTGCGCTATGCAACCCCTTACGAAAGCCATGCAGTTCATTAATTTAACAAGGTAATTCGTTATATCATTGTATGCTTTTATTTGAACAAGTTCTTAAACACTGTTGGCGGCGCTAACAATCCATGAACGGAGATCAGCAACACTGGCATAGACACCGGGATACTTGGCGGCAGCGCAGCCATAACCCCAGGACACAACACCAACGAGCACACCACCGGAGACCAATGGGCCACCGGAATCACCCTGGCAGGCATCCTTACCGCTGGCAGCAGCGCAGATCATGGAGCTCTTGATTTCGCTACCATAGCCGTAGGAAGAAGAAGCACAGGTGGTCCGGCTGACGATGTTCACGTTGACATACTGCAGCTGGGAGGGGATCGAGCTAGAGCCCGAGGTCAGAGTACCCCAGCCAGAGACGGAGGCAGAAGCACCGTTACTTGGGTTGGAGGAAGCCAAACCGATAGTCTTAATGGTGGAGCTGGTGGACAGGGAAGAGCTCAGACGAATGACAGCAATATCGTTGACCATGGTGTTGGCATTGTAACCCTCGTGGTTTTTGAAGGCAGCAACAGAGATGGTAACTCCACCGGAGTTCCAGTAAGAAGAGCCGGCACGAATCCGAAGGACGGAGGCGGAGACGGACTGCAGGCAATGAGCAGCAGTCACGATGATGTTGGAAGAGTAGATGGAACCACCGCAGGAGTGGCTTCCACTACGCTGGAGGGAGATTTGCCAGGGGAAGCTGCTGATGGTGGTGGCGACGCCTCCAACGATGCGTCCATCCAACTGGGGGAGGAGACCCTCAGGGGTAGCGGCTCCAAAGGCGCAGGCAACAACTGACAACAAGATCACGAACTTGAACATATTGCAAAGTACAATGAGTTCTTATTGCCAAAACGAATGCCTTTTATACATAGGTGCTCTTGGTCCTATTATCTATATTGTTGATAGTAATCAAAAGCTTTCAATTTGTTTTATCATGAACAATGGCAACGGCGATTGTGAAGTTAGCAGGAGACTTGGCAAACTATAGAAAAATGAGCAAACCTGCCTAAAATTAAACGAGATTAATAACAGAATTTATTTATATTAACTTAATATTTAATTTATATTACGTTTGAATTGAAACATTATTCACTTATCTTATCAAACAGTAATATGCACATTTTTTGTTGATTTCAATTGCTGGAAAAGATAATCATATTTTTAACGCCAATATATGCCAATGCCAAAATTAAAGCGTTGTTTAAGTTTTATTTGCGCTTAAGAATTTATATACAATTCAATATCAAATCATTTCATTTTAGATAGATATATGTAAATATGTTTTAACTCTGGGCCAACAATAAAACAATAATAATAAAATAATTTGCTTATGATTAATTTAATTTATTAAAAGTCGTTGTGAGGAAAGTGACTTCAAAAACTAAACTTTATATATATATATATATATGTGTTATTAGCTAAACAACTTCGATATTGGGCAATTATTTGTTATCGATATGAAATTGGATTTCCATGATTTAAATTGGAGATATCAATGTTTTGAAATATTGTACATATGAACATTTTCTAGAAAAGGTCCATCACAACTAAAATAACGAATTTAAAATATTTTTTTTATTCGTATGTAAAGATATACCCAAACGGTAGAAAGGTATTATAACGCTCCGACCCTATATAGCCGTGTCCTCCTGTTCGTCTGTCTGTCACATTTCTCTTAGAGACTATAATAGGTTAGGTTTAGGTAGGACCGGCTGCCCCTATACGGGGCAAAAACATAGACCAGTGGAGGTCCGTAGCTGTACCGGTAGTTTATCTACGTCTCAGAAATCCAGTAGTATGGATGCATTTTTGGCAAAAGCCAGCAGCATCCTAGGAGGTAGCCGTGAAACGTCCCGAAGATCGTTGTGGCACGGCGAATTAAGGTATTTCAACCGGAGTCGGGATAACGCTGGGCATCTACAGAGAAGATGCTCAAGTGTTTCCTTAACCCCGGGTTCGTTGCATTTCCTGCACTGATCGCTGTTCGTGATGCCCAGCTTTGCAGCATGGCCAGCTGACAGACAGTGACCAGTTAAAATGCCTAGCATTAGCCTGCAGTCTTTCCTTGAAAGCTGCATGACGAATTTGGCTAGGTTTTTGTTAGTAGAGGCACACATCAGCCTTGCAGTTTTGCACGAGTTGGCATTACGCCAGCTCGCGTCCCACTGAAGTCTAGAGCGCACCTCAAATTCACTGCCTAGAGTTCGCAGGGATATCGGGACATTGCACATGTTACCGACATCGAGCCCCACTCCCTCTTTGGCGAGAGTGTCAGCGATCTCGTTGCCATCGATGCCCTGGTGGCTTGGGATCCAATAGATACGCACGACCGCAGATGCGTTCAGCGACTCTATTGCTCTTCTGCTGTCCAGGACAACTTTGGACTTGACCACATCAGAGTGCATTGATCTTATTGCAGCCTGGCTGTCAACAAAGATGTTAATAGAAGTTTGATTACGTAGCAAACCCCGAGCCAATTCGGCAGCCTTGCCAATGGCAAAAACTTCCGCCTGGAAGATGCTGCAGTGGTCTGGGAGTTTATAGGAATGTTTGGAGACCGGGTCTGGACAGTATACGGCCGCTTCGACACCATCATCCATCTTCGACCCGTCGGTGAAGAGGTTGAGGGCTTCGGGAATGCATAACCCTTCCCGCCAGCAGTCCGGTTCCAAGAATATTGTTTTAATATGGTCGGTACTGGTAAGGGGGATAGTATAGTCCAAGTCTCTACTTGTCTCCCTACCAATGGCGCTGTGACCATTGCCTAACAGACCCAGGTTGCCTGTTGCGGCAATCCTTAGGGATGATTTTGCGGCTACGGATTGCGCGTATAGGTTTAACGGCTCGACGCCAGCTATTACCTCGAGGGCTTTAGTTGGCGTCGACCTAATAGCGCCTGTGATACACAGTAGCGCTTGACACTGTGTCCTTTCCATGATGGATAGGTACGTCCTTTTTTCCGTGGCCTGCCACCACACTATAACACCATAGGTGAGGATAGGACGAACAACTGAGATGTATATCCACCGCATTAGACTAGGAGATAGGCCCCAAGTGCAACTAAGCATCTTTTTCGCCATGTACAAGGCTCCGGTGGCTTTCTTCACCCTTTCTAACACGTTAAGCTTCCATGACAGTTTGCTGTCCAGGACCACACCTAGGTATTTAACTGCTAGGCTCGGCTTTAGTATGGTGCAGCCTATTTTTGGGGGGGACCACGCAGGTACCTTATACCTCTTCGTGAAGAGGATAAGGTCCGTTTTGTCCGCGTTAATGCTGAGCCCGGCTGATTCGGCCCATGCTTTAACTTCCCGAAGAGTAAGCTCCATTACGGAACTAAGGGTGGTTGGGCATTTCCCAGTTACCAAAATGCTTATGTCGTCTGCATAGGCAATTAACTTGGGGGCCCGTCTATTCAGTTTTTGAAGTAGGCTATTTACAACCAAATTCCAAAGGAGAGGCGAGAGAACCCCACCCTGGGGAGTGCCACCTCGCACTACCTTGTTATTCGATTTTTTTGATTTGCGGGGGCGGAAGTGGGCGTGCCAAAAATTTGAAACAAACTTGATCTGCGTGCAAACATAACAAATGCTGTCGAAAAAAATTATAGCTCTATCTCTTATAGTCTCTGAGATCTAGGTGTTCATACGGACAGACGGACTTGCAGCATTGCTGGCTATATCGTCTCGAGCTGTTGACGCTGACCTTCGAAAGAAGTCGATAGCCAGATTATATTGTTAACTGTAATTAGATCGGCAGGGGGTCTCCTACCTGGTTACATACATTTCCTGCCGGCACAAAGTTATAATACCCTAATCCGGGTAGCGGGGATAAAAATATACCAAGATTCGGTACTGTTTGCGTATATCGACTACAGCACACCGATTGAGCAAAATATATTAAAAGCATACATAGACGGCAAATTTCTAATTTGCATTTCCATGAAATTGTCAGGCCAAAGCAAAATGTACTCTAAGAAGCCCTAGTAATGATAGGTCGTGCTCTTTTAAGCCCATACAAGAAGTATTTCTTTAATAACTTCCACAATTTTTATCTGATCGTAACTGCTAATAAATTTGATCAGGAATCATACACTGACTATAGACCAGGGTGGTGGCGATATATTGGAGCTCTTGATTTCCTACCGATAGCAGTAAAGAAGAAAGTGGTCCGGCTGAGATGACGTAGACATTTGGTGGTAGGTCCTAAACCATAGTTAATGGTATCTGGTGGACGAAGAGACATGAAGTCTTGACATTGGATTGTAATTATTGTATATACCAAAATTCGCAACTCTAGCTTTTAAATTAGGCTTGTTATTCGATTTTTTTGATTTGCGGGGGCGGAAGTGGGCGTGCCAAAAATTTGAAACAAACTTGATCTGCGTGCAAACATAACAAATGCTGTCGAAAAAAAATTATAGCTCTATCTCTTATAGTCTCTGAGATCTAGGTGTTCATACGGACAGACGGACATTGCTAATCAAAAAATTATATATATCTTTATAGGGTCGGAGATTAAAAATATACCAAATGGTATGTTTCGTATATCGATACAGCACACCATTCAAAATATACCATAGACGGCAAAATGTACCAGATTGTCGGCCAAAGCAACTAAGAGCCCTAGTAAGTAGGCGTTTTTGCCCATACAAAAGTATTTCTTTAATAACTTCCACAATTTTTATCTGATCGTAACCAAATTTTCAGGAATCATAACTACTATAGTAATTATTGTATATACCAAAATTCGCAACTCTAGCTTTTAAATTAGGCTTGTTATTCGATTTTTTTGATTTGCGGGGGCGGAAGTGGGCGTGCCAAAAATTTGAAACAAACTTGATCTGCGTGCAAACATAACAAATGCTGTCGAAAAAAATTATAGCTCTATCTCTTATAGTCTCTGAGATCTAGGTGTTCATACGGACAGACGGACATGGCTATATCGTCTCGGCTGTTGACGCTGATCAAGAATATATATACTTTATAGGGTCGGAGATGCCTCCTTCTACCTGTTACATACATTTCCTGCCGGCACAAAGTTATAATACCCTATGGGTAGCGGGGATAAAAATATACCAAATGGTATGTTTGGTATATCGATACAGCACACCATTCAAAATATACCATAGACGGCAAAATGTACCAGATTGTCGGCCAAAGCAACTAAGAGCCCTAGTAAGTAGGCGTTTTTGCCCATACAAAAGTATTTCTTTAATAACTTCCACAATTTTTATCTGATCGTAACCAAATTTTCAGGAATCATAACTACTATAGTAATTATTGTATATACCAAAATTCGCAACTCTAGCTTTTAAATTAGGCTTGTTATTCGATTTTTTTGATTTGCGGGGGCGGAAGTGGGCGTGCCAAAAATTTGAAACAAACTTGATCTGCGTGCAAACATAACAAATGCTGTCGAAAAAAATTATAGCTCTATCTCTTATAGTCTCTGAGATCTAGGTGTTCATACGGACAGACGGACGTGGCTATATCGTCTCGGCTGTTGACGCTGATCAAGAATATATATACTTTATAGGGTCGGAGATGCCTCCTTCTACCTGTTACATACATTTCCTGCCGGCACAAAGTTATAATACCCTATGGGTAGCGGGGATAAAAATATACCAAATGGTATGTTTGGTATATCGATACAGCACACCATTCAAAATATACCATAGACGGCAAAATGTACCAGATTGTCGGCCAAAGCAACTAAGAGCCCTACTAAGTAGGCGTTTTTGCCCATACAAAAGTATTTCTTTAATAGGTTAGGTTAGGTTAGGTTAGGTAGGACCGGCTGCCCCTACACGGGGCAAAAACATAGACCAGTGGAGGTCCGTAGCTGTACCGGTAGTTTATCTACGTCTCAGAAGTCCAGTAGTATGTATGCATTTTTGGCAAAAGCCAGCAGCATCCTAGGAGGTAGCCGTGAAACGTCCCGAAGGTCGTTGTGGCACGGCGAATTGAGGTATTTCAACCGGAGTCGGGATAACGCCTGGCATCTACAGAGAAGATGCTCAAGTGTTTCCTTAACCCCGTTCGTTGCATTTCCTGCACTGATCGCTGTTCGTGATGCCCAGCTTTACAGCATGGGCAGCTGACAGTTAAAATGCCTAGCATTAGCCTGCAGTCTTTCCTTGAAAGCTGCATGACGAATTTGGTTAATTTTTTGTTAGTAGAGGCACACATCAGCCTTGCAGTTTTGCACGAGTTGGCATTACGCCAGCTCGCGTCCCACTGAAGTCTAGAGCGCACCTCAAATTCACTGCCTAGAGTTCGCAGGGATATCGGGACATTGCACATGTTACCGACATCGAGCCCCACTCCCTCTTTGGCGAGAGTGTCAGCGATCTCGTTGCCATCGATGCCCTGGTGGCTTAGGATCCAATAGATTCGCACGACCGCAGATGCGTTCAGCGACTCTATTGCTCTTCTGCTGTCCAGGACAACTTTGGACTTGACCACATTAGAGTGCATCGATCTTATTGCAGCCTGGCTGTCAACAAAGATGTTAATAGAAGTTCGATTACGTTGCAAACCCCGAGCCAATTCAGCAGCCTTGCCAATGGCAAAAACTTCCGCCTGGAAGATGCTGCAGTGGTCTGGGAGTTTATAGGAGTGTTTGGAGACCGGGTCTGGACAGTATACGGCCGCTCCGACACCATCATCCATCTTCGACCCGTCGGTGAAGAGGTTGAGGGCTTCCTTCCCGCCAGCAGTCCGGTTCCAAGAATATTGTTTTAATATGGTCGGTACTGGTAAGGGGGATAGTATAGTCCAAGTCTCTACTTGTCTCCCTACCAATGGCGCTGGGACCATAGCCTAACAGACCCAGATTGCCTGTTGCGGCAATCCTTAGGGACGATTTTGCGGCTATGGATTGCGCGTATAGGTTTAGCGGCTCGACGCCAGCTATTACCTCGAGGGCTTTAGTTGGCGTCGACCTAATAGCGCCTGTGATACACAGTAGCGCTTGACGCTGTGTCCTTTCCATGATGGATAGGTACGTCCTTTTCTCCGTGGCCTGCCACCACACTATAACACCATAGGTGAGGATAGGACGAACAACTGAGATGTATATCCACCGCATTAGACTAGGAGATAGGCCCCAAGTGCAACTAAGCATCTTTTTCGCCATGTACAAGGCTCCGGTGGCTTTCTTCACCCTTTCTAACACGTTAAGCTTCCATGACAGTTTGCTGTCCAGGACCACACCTAGGTATTTAACTGCTAGGCTCGGCTTTAGTTTGATGCAGCCTATTTTTGGGGGGGACCACGCAGGTACCTTATACCTCTTCGTGAAGAGGATAAGGTCCGTTTTGTCCGCGTTAATGCTGAGCCCGGCTGATTCGGCCCATGCTTTAACTTCCCGAAGAGTAAGCTCCATTACGGAACTAAGGGTGGTTGGGCATTTCCCAGTTACCAAAATGCTTATGTCATCTGCATAGGCAATTAACTTGGGGGCCCGTCTAGTAAATTTTTGAAGTAGGCTATTTACAACCAAATTCCAAAGGAGAGGCGAGAGAACCCCACCCTGGGGAGTGCCACCTCGCACTGCCTTTGTAATGGCCGCATCGCCCCACGTAGCCACCACCCGCCTGTCGCAAAGAAGGCGGTTGACCCACCTGTGGATCGCTGGTGCCGTGTTAACAGAGGTAAGGCCCTTCATAATA
This sequence comes from Drosophila niveifrons, assembly GCA_035046325.1. Lineage (NCBI taxonomy): Eukaryota > Metazoa > Arthropoda > Insecta > Diptera > Drosophilidae > Drosophila > Drosophila niveifrons. The sequence goes on from JAWNOC010000041.1 coordinate 816,422, forward strand.
GCGTCAGTGGTGACGTTATTGAAGGCGCCTGAAATGTCAAGAAATGCACCTAAGGCATATTCTTTGTAATGGTCTGCTTTTTCAATGGATGCTACTAGAGCATGGAGAGCTGTCTCGATGGACTTGCCCTTAGTGTACGCATGCTGATTTGGGGACAACAGATGCATAGAGTTGCTTCTGATGTGCAAATCAAGTAGCTTTTCCAATGTCTTTAGCAGGAAAGAGGTTAGGCTGATAGGCCGGAAGTCATTTGGGACCACATGACTGCATTTGCCCGCCTTGGGCAGGAAAATGACTTTTGAGGTCCTCCAAAGAGTGGGGATATGACCCCATGCGAGGCACGCCGAATAGATACCCGATAGCCACGGAACAATCGTAAGTTTACTGGCTTGCAGCATTGCTGGCGAAAGTCCATCGAGACCAGGCGACCTGACCTTCGCAAAGGAGTCGATAGCCCAGATTATTTTATTAGCTGTAATTAGACCGGCAGGGGGTCTCATAACTGGGAGACAAGGAAGGAGCTGCCAGTCACTGTTCTCCATACCAGTACATCCCGGGAAATGAGTTGAGAGCAATGCTTCAAGAGTTTCAGCACTGCTCTCCGTCCACACTCCATCGCCCGATTTGAGCAGACTAGGACTGGAAGCCTGCCTGGACAGCAGCTTCCTCAGTCTGGAGGTGTCTTTGATGTTGTCCAGGCCAGAGCAAAAGGTCCTCCATGAAGCCCTTTTGGATGATCGAATCATCCTCTTGTAAGACTTCAGGAGAGACCTGTACTCGTCCCAGACATATTCGTTGTCCGCCTTCTTAGCAAGTTGAAACATGCTAGTAAGCTCCGCCCGAAGCGAAGAGAGATCTGGGTTCCACCAGGGTGGCTTCGATCTACTCGTCGGTCTTGAGAGCCTACAGGAATGGCGAAACGCAGAAAGTAGCACTGCTGAGAGGACATTGACATTTGTTTCCAGGTCCTGTACCGAGTTGATGTTACCCGGCGGACCAAGAGCAGATCATGCTGCTCTTGAACCCATTCCCACTTATGTACCCCGAACTAAACGCTTGAGGACAAGCCAATTTCTATAGGTTGGGGGAGTGACATATCCACTTTCCTAATAATTTCTTGTACGTAACACGTACTCACAACCCTAACTTCCAAAATTCTTTCCCACAAGATCATATTGTAAACATTAAATTCGTCGAGAGGGCGACCAACTGTCAAAACAAGAATATCCTATTACATTGGCGATCACGCCACTTCAAGAGTCCAAAGTCTGTTAAAAATTTCCACTTACAAATTTGAGGACTCAGCATTAATGCACCAACACACACATAACACATCACACATACGTTAGCCCTAAGAAGTTTCATGTTAGAGCTAAGCGAATTGTAAAGTTAGTTTTTCAAGATACTTTTCTCAAGCAAGACGCGTAGCCCGCGTTCTTCAAACAACAATAAAGTTTATCTACAAGTGAAATAAAATAAAATCTCGTTGTTTTTATTTTTTTTTTTTGCTATTCGTGTCTAACGAACATTTAATTATATA